>VRLP01002779.1:0-78673 GCA_009660295.1 Lophius piscatorius | reverse complement strand
TATATAGTTATTATTTTATTTTTTATTGATGCTTTTATCTGCTTTTACTTTGTAGCACTTTGAGATTTGATCCAAATGTAAAGTGCATTATAAATTAAATGTATTATTATTATTATTATTATACAGCTGACGATCCATCCTGAGATTTAGAATATTTAAGCCATTTAATCCTAACCGGATTGGGTGACTTAAAAAGAAAAGAAAAAAATAATGGAGATAAAACTAAATAGGAACAAAGGAAACCTGATAATAGCAAACCTAGTTAAAGATAGGGAGATAGGGAAGACAATAAGTACATGGCATTTGGCACTCCAATTTCAACTGCCCCGTTGTCGGACGTCGAAGGACAAACATAAATGAAAGGGTGCCCACCTGATGACCCCAAAGATGTACATACTCTCAATTTACATCACTCCAATCACACTGCCAACAATAAAAGTTCCATGTCTTTTTCAACAATAGTAGCAACAGTGAAGAAGTATAAATGTGAGTGAAAAGTGTTCTTTTCAGTACCCTTAACAGCAGAAATTGACATGAAAATCTCAAAAACCATAAATCGAGAGGCTATTGAGTTACAAAAACTGAAATCTAGCGCAAGTGAAAGTAATTTCCTGCAGGAACAGTTATTCTAAGACTAAAATTTTTGCGTTGTGTGTTAAGGAAGTATAAGAGACATTCATTATGGAACTGGGAAAATGAAGCTTCAGTTCTTCTTGACAGCACTGTTTCATTAGCCGTTATTTCTGCTAAGAGAAAAAAAAATCAATTTCACCATTTACTAGAATAGGTTTTGAAAGGATTTAAGATAATAAATCAGACAAATAATAAATATACAAAGTTCTATCACGCAACAAATGCAAAACTATTCATAAAATTAAGTTTTGCATTATGAAATGATGCCAAAGATGAGTTTCATTTCCATCTAAGCAGCTTGCCCACATGCAGAGCAGAGTCACAAGTATAAGGAATTTAATAAGAAGGCGGAAAAGGCAAAGACTGTATAATGGGGCAGGCAAAGTGAAGGTTGGATTACCTCTGGAATATCAAAGACCTCCGGCATCAGAAAGGTTTAGGCCTTCAGTCATTAACCATTCTTTCTTAATGATGACACCTTCACTTCTGTAATTATAAGGGAAGGAGAGAGACCAGCAGCCGGCTAATTGGAGTCAATCTCTGCATGAATGACATTGAGATTGCCCAATTTATTTATGCTTCTGTGTGTCTCCATCTGCATGTGGGATGTTTGTTTGTCTGTAAGGAAATGGAGTGTCTCTCCATGTCAGCTGCTCCGTGCATAGAATCCCTCATTCAGAATCATATCTCTGCATTTTGAAAGCCCCCTTTTGTTTTTATACCATCAGTCAGTTGGACCTAACGGGAGACACAGACACCAAGCTAACAAGATAAATTTAGTCAAGGAAGACACTGAAGGGCAGGTATATTGACAGACACCGAAAACAATTGAATCAAATTAGTCCACGGAGTATTTATTTAGTCCAATTAGCTCAGAACTAACGCCAGAAGAGGACATTCCCCTTTAACAGCTCACTTCTACAGCTCCTTGCACTTTTTTTTTTTCAAATGAGTTAAAGGGCAAAATCTTAATCAAAAACACCTTTAGTCTTACAACAAATAATTGATCAGGCCATTAAAACTCACTAAACACCCCTGTCAAGGACATTGTTTTACACTGACGCGAAACAACACAGAAGGTTATTAAACAGTCGGCTTTTCTATTTCTGCTGGATTGGTGACTTTCTTGTTGAACCGTTAAGAAAACAATGGCATCGCAATGACGAAAATGTTTTCTTTCATTTCCAGTCCGAGAGCTTCACGAGGTGATATCATTACAATATTCATGTCACAAAGTTATATTATAATCATTTTAATAATTTCCCCAAATGCTTAATATTGTGAGGAAATATATTGCTTGGCATCAACTTTTGCAACTCTAAATGATGTATTAAAAGTTTATCAGCATCTGTTTCCTCCAATCAGATAAATTATCAGATGAATTAAAAACCAAAAAAAGGCCAGAAAATTCCACGAAAAGCAAAAAGGCCTTAATTCAATGAGCTAGAGTCATTAAAAAACACCACCACAAGAGTACCAGAAGTTTGCAGGACATCAGTAGCACTTCCGTTATTTTCCCATTCTAAGATTAACTCTTTCATCTCAGCGTTTTCATCAAATCAGCCAAATTCATTAAACTGGATCATCAATCAGAAGGACCGACAAGCACGTCATAAAAACCTTTCAGCAAATAAATGCAGCTGCATCAAAAGTTACTGTTACAGGGATTTGGAACAATGCAGCTTTACAAACGGTAATGAAACCCCGTCAGTGACGAAGAATTATTGAGGCAATGCTCTGGGTCGGTGTGACAGAGGAAGATTCAGAGGACAGGGCAAGATGGAGACAGATAATCTGCAGTGGCAGCCCCTAAAGGGAACACCCAAAAGAAGAAGAAAGGGGTATAATCATCTGCTAAAGTGATAATATATAATATGCTGCCTCTGACGTTAACGCGTTGCAGGTTAATTTGTGCGATCCTGCTGCGGTCAGACATTCATGAACTTTTATGCTTCACTCGCTGTAGAGCACGGGTACAACCGTGTCAAAAAAAAAACGACCTTACTCTGAATTTAGTGGTACCATTTACCAGCTAAATGTGTCTAATGTTTGTGACATTGGTGCTATTCTGGTTAAAATATGGTTTTATAACCATCGTATTTGTGCCATTCTTGTTAAGAATCCAAGATAGTACCTCATGTTGTGGACAATGCTTGCTTCCTTTTTTTGATGCCTTTGTCCATGGCTAGGAAAGATTGAAAGTTTCGCCTCAACAAAGGAAAAACAGAGAAAAAAAAAAAGGTGACGTTCAGAAAATGAGCATACCACAAAGGAAATCATTCATTCATTATCCGTAACCACCTCTTCTCTTCAGGGTAGCAGGGGCTGGAGCCTATCCCAAGCAGTTGACATTAAGTATTTAGACACATTATACACATGATTTGTTGTGTTTTAATGAGGACATTAAGAAACTTTAAGCAATGCTACAGTTTAGACAATAATGATTATAAATGAGGTTCACACTGTGCTGAAAGCCCCAAATCTTCTATTTAAGGACAGCTTGGGATCCCTCATTGTTGGTTTTGAACCCAATCAGGACTGCTCTGTCTGAGGAGGCAGGTCTACCACCTGTCAATCAATACATGCAACTGAGACATCATAATCAGAATCAGAATCAGAATCAGCTTTATTGACCATGTATATGCATATAAGGAATTTGACTCCGGTTAACTGCGCTCTCACACTACGAATATCATATAAATAATTTTAAATTAAATGGACAAGGCAATAAACAAATATACAAGCTATAAACAAATGGAGATGTTCTTGTGTACAGGTTATATACATTTAAATATATATGTATTAATATGTATATATAAATATGTAAGACGTCAGAGTAATGACAGTTGGAGGTAGTTATTGTGTAATGGGGTGAACCAGGTTATTGTACAACACTGACACTGGTTTGATTGTTGGTCAGGTTGATGGCCTGTCGGTAGAAACTGTTCTAGTGTCTGGTAGTTTTGTCGAACAGTGTTCTGTAGCGCCTGGCAGAGGGGAGAAGTTCAAACAGGTTGTGTCTGGGGTGTGACGGGTCTGCAGTGATGTTTACTGCCCGTTTCCTGACTCTAGAGGAGTATAGGTCCTGGATGAAGGGCAGGTTGGATCCCATGATTTTTTCTGCAGATCTAATTGTCCGTTGTAGTCTGACATATCACTATTAACAAAATACAGAGAACACACAAACATGTCCGCAGAAAAGTTGGCAAGAAATAAACTGATAAATAAATAAATTGCTCAAGGAAGCAAGTTATTTATTCCCGAGCAAAGTTTAATTAAAACCAACTATCATCCGTCAACAACATGAAACCACAGTCCTGATCGTGACAAAATGTTTACCTCTGCATTTTATTTAGAAAGCAGGGGTGACAAACATTATATATTATAGTGGATGGAAAAGGGGTCCTTAAAGAGTAGAGTGCTTCATAACTTGTAGGTTTCTATGTGCAGTTGAACGTTTGATGAGTGAAGGGATTGTGAGGGGATTCTTGTGTCGCCTAAGAATATGCTGCACGATATTCGAGACACTTTATCAAAATAAACAGTCATATTTGGGGGGCTCTGAAAAAATTGAATGATGAAATCGTCTTTTATGTGGGGTCCACAAATATGATTGTTTTTACATATCAGAATCAGAATCAGAAAACAGCTCATTGCCAAAGTAAGTCACTCTTAAAAGTAAGGATAGACATCTACCATGAATATAGAACATGTAACAGAGAAAGGTATTGAATGTGCAGTGTTGTAATAATGTTTGGACACATGTACATACACACATGTGCAGCCATACATGTACACATGTATGCTCACATGCATGCACATATACACACACATATACATACACACATATATACATGCTTGAAGGCATAAAAGTGACATTGCAGTAGTGAAGACTAGGCAAAATAACATCACACTAAGTGTGCGAATAGTTGAGGGGGCTTAAATGGTTGTGACAAATTATTGGTAACTTCTGATCTCTAAATCAAAGCTTGTAGTCGGAAATCATTTCATTCTCCACATGCCTCTATTTTCTCTTTACCGTCACATAAGGAACTACAGCTTTTAATGGATAGAACCAGAAAGTCCCGGGGGGACAGGTGGATAAAGTCTCACATGAGTGGGAGCTCACTTTTTGTCAAGGGACTTTTCAGACCCTCTTATTTTATTTCTTAAAAGCGATTAGCGAACCTTTTTAGTTTCGAAGTGTAAACAATAAATCAAATCAAACAAACGTTCACTGTTGATATCGGCTGGAGAACTCGCTACATCCCATTGCCTTTAGATACGCTGCATAGACCGTTCAATGTCCGTACAGCAACAACCAATTTTGCACCTAGTAGAATCGTCATAAAGATGTGTGAAAATGTAATCTTGTAAAATGCAGGTTTAGGCGAGAGTCTTGAATCAAAGTTTTTTCAAGGAGCCATTTGTAGATGTTTTTATGGCAATATGAAATGAATGTTACGGCGGGAAATATAAGAAATGTTGATACTAAAAGACATTACCCCTCCTGTGTCCCCCACTACACTGACATTGGATTTTGGCCCCTAAATAGATCGATAATAAGGCCTTTGATTACATAAACTTTCACTTAGAAAAAGTCCTCTATATCTGCAGAGAAGGTTCTGTTTTCACAAAGAGTTTTCACAGTGACATAAAAGTTTCAAATGTTCTGCCAAACTGCTTCATTTAGCCTATTTACCGATCTTCCAACCTTCCTCTCTCGCTCTCTTTATCTTTGGTGACATTATCAGTTGGTCTATGTTTAACTGCAAAAGAATAAAATACATCGTCAGACGTAACGCATGGGATGAATTAACTATTTACCATTAAGCATTATTAATTGTAATAACCATTTGTTTTTTATCAGTGTGAACAGCAGCTAGCTGGAATTAAAACATTACCAGAATGCAGAGCAAATAACACTTTTTATCTTATGTGTTAGCAATGACTCATTGCTTTACATAGTAGATAATTAAATACAATTTCTGAATATATCTGTCTTAAGGAACCTCATTACTAGACCAGCTAGTCGATCCTGTAGTCGCCATCTTAGCATATTTTTGACACTTGATGCTGAGGTACAATATTGGTTGGAAACTGGAAGCTCAATACAAGATGCCACTAAATGGGAGGCACTGCACCTTTGAAGCTACCTTTAAACTCCTCCAAACCTTAAAGTTAAAGAACAGTGGAGTAAACTTTACAAGAGTATGGACTGAAATTGATCATTTCCAATATATTATTTTAAAGAAGCTGTCAGGCATTACAAATATCCAGTAATTTGATTTGACATAAGAGTGTCCTTTGAAAATCATGTTTCTCAAAAAAAAAAAAAAAAAAAAATCTAATTTAACAAAGAATGACAGTGGAGATGGATATGTGGTGAAGATACAACGAACAAAGGTGTCAAAGGTAGATGGGTTAAACCACTTGGACCACACAGGGTAACGGGGAGGAATGAATGGATGTAGAGGAGGTTCAGGAGTGATTTGTGACAGAACGGTCCCAACGTGAATGGAAAGGAAGGAGTGCATGACAGCAGAGAGACAAGCAATCATGAACTGATCGGAGGTTGCGGTGTTAACGAAAAGGCAGGAAACAGAGTCAGAGGTGGCGGATCTGAGAATACTAAGGTTCGCTTTGGGAGTGACAAGGGTGGACAGGATCAGGAATGTGTCCATCAGAAGGATGGAGCATGTTGGACAAATTGGTGAAGAGGTGAGGGAGGCGAGATTGAGGTGGTGTGGACACGTCCAGAGGAGAGATCCAGGACATGTTAGGGGGAGGAGGTTGGTGGTGGAGCTGTCTGGCAGGAGAGAATGAGGAAGGCCAAAGAGAACAGACATAGATCTTTTGGGACGACATGAAGGTGTGACAAAGAAGGATCCAAGTCAGGGGGGTATGGAGAGGAAAAATATATTGTGGGGAACCTTAACCGGGCGCAGCCTAAAGAAGAACAGAGCAGAGCGTACCTCTAATTTGACAGCAGATAAAACAGAATACAATCCCCCATACTGGAGATATCCTGTATGCTTATGCTGCTGCCAACTCCGCCAAAACCCTGGACACCATCTACCAGAGCACCCGCTGATTCATTAATGCAGACAGGCTCATCACACTCATCACTGTGAGCAGCATGAAACGGTTGGCTGGACGTCACTGGCAACAAGACAGCATCGGCATTTTTGCATCTTCGTGTTTGAATATCTTACTTCCAAGATATTTAACATCTTTAGTTGAGCTCAGAGCTCACTGTGACACCAGATCACAGCGGAGACTGGTCTAAGAAGTTCCTTAAATAAACATCAAAATGAGGAAAACAGGATCCCCGTATTATGCACCTCACTACCAGAATGAACAGCAACAAAGTTGACCTAAAGGACTTTAATTACGTACTAAAGTCCTCCTGAGACAAAACTGCTTTTTATAGTGGTGCGTTTTCTGTGTGTGTTTGTATGTTTGTTTTCCACTTTGCATGTGGTAGATGTGTTATGGATATGTACAAATTCGGGAGTAAGGTTCCTATTACAGACCAGGCCTACGCTGTCGTCACCGACAGCAAGTATTATCCCCGAAAAGTCCCCAATCCCCTGCGTTGCATAAGCAACCTCTCTCATTGTGTAAAATATGAACTTTTAGAGGCAAATATTAAATACAAAATATATCTCCCTGAATCAATTTATACGCACCAAATTTGGACAAAATTTGACCAACGGCTAAGAAATCATGGGCCGAAAACTTAAGAAGCTAAAACTCCCCCTCGCATCAGAAATATAATAATGATTTTTCCCAAAATAAATCCAGTTCTTCCTCGCACTAAGGTCTTTTCGGGTATAAAATTTGAGAATGATCCATGACATTTTTTGTTAATTCTGGAAAATAGTATTTTTCACGAGAAAGCTCCCGCTAATGAGTAAAATATGGACTACTATAGTAGAATATTCACAAGAGATCTCCTTGAGTCGATTGATATGCACCAAATGTTGGACTAAATCGAACAAACGGTTAGTAAATTGTGTCCGGAAAAAGGTGTTTTTAAAAATCTTTAATAGTTAGTAAAATATGAACTGTTAGAGTAAAATATGATGTGTTCAAGATAGATCTCCCGGAGTTGGTTCATATGCACCACATCTGGAGTAAATCTGATCAACAGTAAGAACGTTATGCCCAACTTTTACATCACAACCTCACTGGTTTTAAGACAGCTGATGATTAAAAAAAAAAAAATGACGTGCTCTTCTTTTTTGCCTTTCTTTGTGTAATGAATGCATGATGTCCGTGGTAATAAATTATTGTGATTATTTGCATTTGCATTTTGGAAATGAATGCGCAGTTTAATGTGCAATATGCAATGTGTGTATATTTCATGGCGATACAAATGGATTAATGGCTACGGCATGGTTTTCAGTAAGCATTATAGCAAAACGAGGCATTGAAATATTTCATTCAGTCATTTAGTGACCACAAAACTGTGTGTGAAACCAAATAAACTGGATGTTTAGACCGTTTCACATTTTATTACATATGCTACTGGATATTATGGAGCCATGCAAGTTACTTAGAGAGTGCATACTTTAAAAAGTTCCAGTTCTTTTGACTCCAGCTTTTCTATTACCTTGCTTTGATAACATAGCTCAATGGCAATTACAGTCACTTTACAAAGCCTTCATATAAATGTCTTCATACCAGCTGCTGTTCAAAAGAAAAGCTCATTTTCATTTGGGCACTGTCCCACAGCCAGTGTGAAAGTGGGAGACAGCTGTTTTTGGATAGCTGGGTGGACATTTTGATGAACTGGTAAAAAATAATTGTTTGCGCTTGTGATGCCGGTCGGGTTGGAAAAGCAAAAAAATATTTCACTTTCCTTTCATGCTGCAACTACTCAGGCATTCCCTCATTTTATCAAATTGATTACATTCTATTTCATATGGATATTTATTCCAAACTGAGTCATCCAGCATTTGAGAAGCGCTGGGACATTCCGAACTGCATAACAGACCGTATTATTCTAAATGATGAATACGTGGCATTTCTTTTCGCCCCAAATTAATAAAACTGGTGTGTCCATTAATTCAGCTGGCTAAGAAGTGCAATTTGATACATATATACTCAGTTTCAGACATTCATCAGAATATTGTAAAAAAACAACTTTAAAAAGAAAAAATCTAAACTAAAAGCACATTTGAGCCGGAGAAGAAGAACTAATGACTTTGTGCTCATATGCTCAGGGTTGAAACCTGCCTGTCTGGGTTTTTCTGAACCACTGAACACGGACCTGGACATTACATTTCTCTGGATGTGTTTTCCGAACTCTCAGGGGTGATGACAAAGGAGATCATGCACCACAGTGCAGCAGAATAATTGGGCTTCAATTAGGCCACAGCTGTCACTCACCTCTACGGTTCAGACAGACTTGTGTCACTGTTTTGGCTCATGTCAGGATATGAGTTTCACTTACAATTTACACTGCATGATTTTACTTGTACCATAACAGAATATTTTTTCCTCAAACTTATTTATTATCATAACTAGACCTATACTGCCATCTCCGACAGCTACGTTATAGACCCGAAAAGTCCCGAATCCTCTGCGTTGTCTGCAATTAAATTAAATCTGAAGTTATATCCACACTATTTTTCTATTTAAAAAAAAAGCTCCCTGAAGTGAATAAAATATGAACTGTTTTTTTACAATAAAAACTGTTTTCTGAACATAACCTCATAAATGTTGATCCAATTCAGTCCAAATTTGTTGCATATGAATCGACTCGAGGAGATCTATATTGTTTGTATCGTATTCTTCTCTCATAGATTAAATTTTATTCACTAGGTGGATCCATAATTCATTTTTGGTGTTCAATCAGATTACTTGTTTCATACGGGGATTGGGATCTTTTCGGGGATATGTCGTTGTTTGCTGGGACGACAGCATAGGCCTAGTTCTACCTTAAAAATAACGTACACCTTATATCACGTGATCCTACATCTTGTTTGTTTAAGTCTAAGGAACTAATATGTTTGACAACTACGCCTGCATTAGCGACAAACTGAGGCATTTGCTCACAATAGTGCTTTTCAATTGTTCTTAAAGGTCCATTGTGTAAAATTTAGTGGCCTGTATGAATGAAGTTCGTGATTGCAAGTGCGCAGTGGTTAGCGCTGCTGCCTCACAGGAGGAAGGTACCGGGTTCAAATCCAGAACAGAAACAGAAAGGCCAGCAGTCGTGGTACAGAAAGGCTCCCTGTGTGTGCGTGGGTTCTCGCCGGGAACTCCGGCTTCCTCCCATAGTCCAAAAACATGTGATAAAGGTGAATTGGTGACACTGAAAGTCGATGTATTTCTCTATGTGTCAGCCCTGGGATAAACTGGCGACTTGTCCAGGGTGTACCCCTCCTCATGTCCGATGTCAGCTGGGATAGGCTCCAGCCCCTAAAGTGACCCTGAACAGGATAAGCGGTAGATATTGAATGAAAGAATGAATTAGATCTCAACTCACTTCGTCACTTTCCATGAATCCACGGTGGCCGTCAAAAATATGTCATCCAAAGTGTTAGTTGAAATAAAAAATGTTCTTAGCTGACACATTGCACCATGGCAGAAGCCCTGCCGCTGTCAGTTAAATCCCCCGGTTGGGACTGAAGACCAAACAGTTATCATCCGAAAGGTTTCATGAATCAGGTCCTTGTGATTCCTTCCAGAGCAAGGTTTGACCCCCCGTTGCTTTTTCTTGTGCTGAATCATAAGTAAGATTTTCAAAACCAAAAATATTTATCTCCCAACGACTGAAATTGCTTTTTCCATACTAACTCAGCTGATCAAAGATATTCCGCTAAGTTTTACACACTGCACTTTTAAAAGGTCAATATTGTAAAAACAAGAAGAGGAAGTTAAAGTTTGATAAATTTTATACATTGAGAGAAACTCTAAGATGACCACACACCAGATGTTGCGAGCTTCTGACAGTGTTACTGATACCGCTGGTATCGTATCTTCATCAATGCAGTATCCTTGTGGGAGAGCTCTAAAAATAGTTGGTTAATTTAGTTCCAGCAGCCTCACAGGCAGTTAACCAGCTGACATGCCTCCTTTGTTAACTGTTGCTTTGTGCCATCTGTGATTTGAACATTACTCTGCGCTGCTTTGTCAGATTTTAGTTTCTTGGTTTTGCATTATTGGTCTCTTCTGTGGGATCAGACAACATGAGCCTTTGCTTTCCATGTACATCAGTTGTACTTTCTTCCACCACTTTGGTAGGTACTACCACTTCAGATGTGAAAGGTGTAGTTGTTTATCTACTTTTTACCTCGAAAATTGAATAGGGGCACCACCAAAAGTTAATTTGGGAAATTATGAAATTTCCCTGTTCTCTTGTCACCACACGAGTCTCCCCTTGTCGATTGATTGTTATATGAAAACAAAATCAACTTGTTTGCCTGACCCGGCAAATGGTGAGATAAGTCTGTCTCTTGCTGTGAGAAGAGGTGGAGATGTCTCGCTACAAAGGGGAGGACCAGACCTGCAGTTTTGGAGATGCATCGACCCAATTTTCTTTCCATACTTATTTGGCCCTTGCCCAAGTCACTGCTTACCCATTTTTCCAGCTTCCAGCACATCAGTCTCAGGACAAAAGCCCTTACTCAATACGCCCATCTAAACGGAACAAATCACATCTAAACGGACCTCATCTGTCAGTGGTTATAATGTTATGGATGATTAGTTTATAATAAGTGTAATAAAGCAAAGCCCAAGTAGATCATAAGGCTAATTTCACAGTGGGAAAATGAAATAAAAATGAGGATACTGAAGATGATTATGCTTAAACCAAGGAGAACACTGAATCAGCAGCAGCATAATGAGTAAAGCTCCCCTAAAATCCCAGTTTGGAACTTATGAACTGCACAACGGGACTGAGCTCACAAGTAGGACAGGTTTCTTAGGAAGATGCAGAAGCAGTAGATGTATAGGTACCAGTGATGTCTGATTGTTCGTGGGATATTGGGAAAATACATTTCCGGTTGATTCTGCCTCGGTTGTTTGTTGTTGTTTTTGGCCTAATGGATGGCTGTTTACAGCCCTCATTTTTCCTGCAGAGCTTTCACTGTAAACATGAGAAGAAAAACATGCGAAGGCATGTGTGAGATTGTGTGTATGTGCCTCTACGTATGTTTCTTGGGCTCAGGTGTCTTAAAAGATGAACGGCAGTCGCCGTGATTAATGTTGGGCTTGCATGTAAAAGTATGAGTGGTCCCGTCTGAGCAATGTACATTTTCCGACAAAGAAATGTCCTAAGATGGCAGCAAGACTTACCCAAAGACAAATAAATCCATATCCCCCTTAATACTCTGCTCCTTTATCCTTTATTCCTACCAACAAGTGCAGGACCTGTGCTACATTACAGATGATTAGTGATAAACTTCTAAATGAGAGGTGAAACTGAGGGATAAAATATCTCTGTAGAGAGAAAAACTGTGACTCTAAGAGTGAGAGAAAATAAATGATGGTGTATCACTCAGAAGGGCATTCTAAAACAAGTAGTTGTTCACTTCTATCATGTTTTCTTGTGACGTAAACAAACATCTAACTCTACTTGTTGCATTTTGGCGACAGTAATATGTAATGCTGTAATGTAATGTCAGTAACTGGGTTTACGTGGACACGTTTCTTCATTCTGAATGAAGATTTCTGTCAACCGTTTACATGAGTTGGGACTCAACAGGATCTGTTTACACTCGTGCATGTCTATGTGTGTGATATGGAAAGTTTTTGTTGTTATTGTGATACCTTAATAAACAGTAACATCTTGTAAACTAGGCCTGCTGTTGCCAGCATATCCCTGGCGGTCGTCCCCAATCCCCTGCATTAAACTCTTCCTATTAAATGTGAAGTTATGTTCACAGTAAAAAGAAAGCGGGTGGAATATTGGATAATACAGAAAAATCTCTTGTCGCCCACACCCAAAATGGCTAACTGAACTTCCTGTGTTACTATAACTTTATTTATGATACATTTTCCATTTTTATAAAAAAAAATGTATGGATATACCTTTATGTGACACAGATGTAATCATACATATCTGCGGGTAGTAACAGTCTGTGGATAGTGGCACATATGTGTAGTTCTGGGTTTCACCAATAATACGAAATATAAATGTGTCACATATTCATGAGGAAACAAGGGTTTGTGTCTCTCAAATGTTGTATTCTTAATATACAAAAACTGTTACCTGCGCTCTCTCTGTGTTTGTGTGGAAAACAACTCTTCCTTTTACTTTCATTGAGTGACAGGTTTTAATTGACATCGCGGTGTTAGACGAAAACCTTTGTTCTGTCTAACACCTCTTGCAGGGTTAATCTTTGTGTGCAACAATTGTATGGTAGGATTGTACTACTTACCCTAAAATCTCATTCAAACAGTTGATTTATCTTCAGTTAGTCTGTTTAGATAGGTTAGAGCCCAGAGTGGAATAAATGCTGCATGTTTTTATTAAACATCAAGAACAGCTCCAGCTCTTTATATTCACTTCAAACTTCTTGCTGTGAACTTTTAAAGGACACGACTGAAGCACGCTCCGAAAAGTTCTATTTTATGATTTGGATTCAGAGAGAAGGTTCAGTGACTTGCAAACAACAGGCAGACACTGCAGTTCTGGAGAACAAGGTTGCGTGAGCCAGTAGAAAAACACAACTTCAATTCATATAATGAACATAGACATGCAGAAACATACAGGTAACCACTTTATGCCAAGCATGAAAGCTCCCACAAACAGACACATCCAAATTATATCTTAAATATGCATACATGCATGTAAGGAAAACTCCGGCGAGAGGGAGAAGTCTAGATGTGCAGCAAAACCCACAAACAGGCTTGGACACATGCAGTGATCTCTTGTCCTTGTTGTTTTTCTGCTTCGCCTTTCATGTTCAAAGCTTAATGTGTGATTCCTGCATCCCCACCGAGGATAGAGGGAACGAGTATAATCTGTGTGACAGGGTGGAGGTGAAGAAAAGGAAAAGGAGGAGGTAGAACGAATGGATGGCAGGGGCGAATGTATAATTTAGCGTCCTTGGCGATCTCTCATCCTCAAAACATGATTAGGACAAACATGGCATCTAAATATAGAAGAGACATATGTTTCTGTAGGTTACTGTTGCCACGGGCCTCCATGTTTAACATAATAATATTGCTTATTCCCTGTAGGTGGAGGCAAGGAAGGAATTTGGCAGCTGTTCAGACCATTCGTAAACATCTCATAGAACTTCACAACTCGAGAAGACCTTTATCCATGACAGAGGGAACATTCACACCTGCACAATATGGTCTGGACTTCCTAACTATTCAATATAATCTTGACCAGTAGTTAACCCCTCCACTTGTTCACATAGTCAGCTTTGGTCCAACATAGAGAGAAGACGTGGTATCGGTCATTATCAATGGGCCTCAGTCACCAACTGTTCTTACGAGGGAATTTCTTCTTAAACCCCACTTATGCCGTTTTTCCCCGTTGCTTGACCTCCCCTGTCGGGGTTGGGTATCTCCGGCCCTGGGGGTTATCTTTATTTGGTTGTCTTTCCCGGGGTGTCTCCGGTTGGCCGTGGGGGGCGTTGTCGCGCTCCTTCAGGGGTGATGTCTGGAGGGGGCCTGGCTTCTACAGCGTATGTCGGGCTCATTGTCGGGGGGCTTAGCGGGTCTTGGGTGCGTGGGTTCTCGGGGATGCGGGCCCTACTTGTACTTGGGGGCGGTCGGCCTCCAACTCTGCCTGGAGCCTGCTGTCTCCTGTCCCCCTGCAGAATGGGCCCTGGCGGTTGGTGCTCCGTCTGTGGCCCCCCGAGGGTGCCTCTGTCTGCCATCTTGGAGTTGAGGTGGCACTGTCATCTCCGTTCCTTGGCCGGCCTCGCGCAGGGGGTCTGGCCATGTCTCTGGCTGTGGGTTCCGCTCATGCTGGCCTGTGGTCGTCCAGGGATCCTCCTTTTCTTGTGGGGTCTTATGGGTCTGCTATTGGCCGGGGTGCTTCCTATTGGACCCCTGGCTGGATTTCCCTTGGGGAAGGCTGGCGTGCGATTCGCCCGGGGACACGTGGCCTCAGGTCCTTCATGCTCTGGGGGACCATGGGGTGTGGTGGGGGCTTGGGCCCTTCTCTGTTCACCAATGGGTGTCGGCATGGGGTGGTGATTGAATCCACATCTAGTGACAATCTTTTTCAAACACACACAAACACACACGCATACTCACAATAAGGTGAACCCAAAGTGAAAAAGTCATCAGGTAATGTTTTTATGTGTATGTATATGTGTGTTGATATGTTCATGTATGCATATGTATACACATTTATGTATATATAGTTGCTGACATTGTTATTTTTGTTGATTTTCCTTTTTGTGATCAAATCTTTTTTATTCCAAATTACTCAAACATGTACACTTACAGTTTATTCAAATGACACAGGACCATGGCCAATATACAGCCACTGAACATGTTGTGGCATAATGATGAGAGGAAAGACGAACAATCAAAAAAAAAAAAAAAAAATGTGTACAAAGGACAAAAAAATAATATCCCATTCCCATCTCAGGACCCTCATGGCTGTAGTATCCATAGATAAACACAGATGATCCCAGAGACTGTGGATATAGTACGTATCAGACAGTATCGTCACGTTATGAAAAGGATTTAAAAAAAAAAAAACTTCAATACGTCGGCTGCACTGAGCCATGCATTCAGAGTCACTTCTTTATACGAGCAGTCGATAACTCCATGCAGATAACCTCGAGAAAAGTTGAGACCCACTGCCTCACTGTTGGAGTGTGTGGCAGTTTCCATCGTGATGCAATCATTTTCTTTGCGGCTGTCAGACCTGCCAACACTATACACTTCTGGTATTTAGGGATTCGGAGTAAATCGATATCATTCAGAATTAATGCTGGTATGGTCACAGGTACTGTCCCTGAAAAAAGTGCTTTCAGCTTGGTAGCAACATCCTGCCAGAATTGGGCAAAAGGTGGGCATTCCTATATCATATGTAAAAATGTGCCAGAAGTATTCAAAGAAAATAAATTGCTGAAAATTTTATGAGATATAGCTTACGAGGGGTCAGGTCAGTTCTCTGCATGAAAATTATAGTGGATCTATTGATGGTCTGGATTGCCTCAGGCCAAATTTATATTTGTCCATACCCTATCCCATACAAAGTTATTGTTTATATCGGAGATCTCGCCCCATCAAACTCAGTCCAGTTGGAGAGTTTTGTAGTAGGCTTCAATAAAGTATTAGTATAAGGCGGACACCGTTCCCCTAGATGCTTTTTTTTTTGCCAAAATACAACATACAGCGGATGAATGGGCCGAGGTTGCTGCCGTGGTGCGCCATGCACTTTGGTGGCTGCCTTAAGCAGTAAATAAAAAAAGAAGGATGTGCTGGGTAGATTGAAGCTTTTTCTAATGTCCTGAAAGGAGCATAATCCGTCTGTATTGTAGATATCACCAAGAAAATGGATATCAATGCTTTCCCATTGGGAAGAAGTGACTGGTTGTCCTCCAATCAACAGGTTTGTTATTAAAAATTGGCGGGTGCTGATGCTATCCACAGGAAATATTACAGAACCTTTCTGCTGAGAGCCAGACCTGGAGCATTTGAGCTATAATTGGCCCAAACCGTAACTGACATTGTCTAGGTGAAATATTTGCCAATAGCACATCTGACAAGGACCAAGGATGAACCATTTTTTCTTCTAAACTGCACCACGGGACCGCTGCTTGTGGATCAAACCATGTGATCAGAAGGCTGAGAGTGAAAGACAAATTGTACAATTTAAAATTAGAGACCTCTAGACTTCCATCTGATTTTCCTTGCTGAAATGTGTTTGATTTCCAGCGAGGGCCTCTCCCTTTCCAAATGTATTTAGAGGCTACTGTATGAAGTTTACTCCAATAACTGGCAGGAAGGCGGGGGGCGGAGGGGAATCATGGAGCTGATAAAGTTTATTTGGAGTAATACATTAATTTTTATCACTGCAATGAGGGATTCGAGTACAGGAATTTTTATCAAACGGATGAAGCCCTCCTTAGTCCCAATGCCTCCAGTACCAACCATAGATATGTCAATTCCAGCCGGTCGAATGCTTTCATTGCATCAAGGGATAAAACAGCTGATGGCGCCTTGATGTCTGCTGCTACACTGATTATATGTTATAATTGTCTGACACCGTCAGAAGCTATAGGGGGGACTTAATAAAGTTTGTTGATTTTCTTGTAGATGTTTGTTCCACTATATTGGGGCTGTCTTCCTTGTACCCCCCACCCCTAGATACAGACTTCATTGTAATGAAATTACATTGTTTCGTGTTATTTTATATCTGCTACTCACACCTCTAAATATGACGGCCTGTTTGCTGTCCACCTCCTGCAGCAACATCTCCACTTCAGAAGGGCTAATTTATTTTATCGTTTGGAGTCCACTACTCCGCTGTCTTTACACTTTCTCTTTGGCATTTTCTTTATTTTTCTTCTCCTCAAACTCTTTGGAGGTCGTCTGTTTCGCACACAGACATGCCTTCTGATGCCGCTCTATGGCCATTGGGCATTTACCTATCCTAATTAGCATTAGGATCACAAACACGAGCTTCCTACTTAAGAACACATTGGTATTCACCAAAATAAGAACACAGGTGCGAACAATTGAAGAAGATCAAGATCAAAATACAACACTATCAAAGTCATCATCATTATACTGTTGCCAAAAAATAAAAGGAGAAAAAATTTAAAAAGTAAGAAATTAAATATCAGCTATGATGATATGTTGTGAGTAAACTGATATGAAAAAAAAGTTCCAGTATTTGTAGAAATGAAGAAACAAAGCAATTGGAAGAAATACGTTATGAGATACACACCTTAAGGGACCTTAAAAAGTTTGTGTGAAATTTCACTGTTTTTGATTTGGGCATAAAGAAAAACCAGAAACCTTTTATTTATTATCTGTGAGGATGAAACGGAGAGGATACGATATGAGGTGAGGACTGACATCAAATGCGTGCCACACAAATCAATAAATCATCAAGTGTAGGAGAGACACCCCCCGTAGGTGAGGATGACAGGATATAGGGATGTCGTGAAAAGTCTGCTTGCAAAATTGCAACTTGAAACCCGAAACAAGAACCTTGGTTCTCACTTTGGCTAAAGCCTTCTGTTGTGAGTTGCACCCTGAGGTGTGTGAGAGTAAAACATTGGCGTTGACCTCAGATAGGCATCAACATAACTATGAGCAGAGACGATGGGTCAGTGGAGATTGTTTGTTTAATAAACACAGTCAGCGAGAAGCTGAAGGGATGATGCCTGGCAGTTATTAACAGCGAACAGATCCCAGAGTTATCGCTCTCCCCGCACCCTCCTCACACAGACACACACACACGCACACACACTAACACACACACAGACATACTGCACCCCTGGCATTAGGCCTAACTCAGCTGCTATGGGGTAGAAGTGACAGAAGCAGCATTTGGCAGAAGATCAGAAAATGACGGAGTGTGTGAGAGAAAATGTGTGTGTGTGCAAGTGTGTGTGTGTGTGTGTGTGTGTGTGTGACCCCATATAATGTGTTTATGTATTTATGTATGTGTGTGTGTTGACAGTTACAGCTGGCCTTTAAACAGGAGCAGGCTGCTGGATAAATCTATGAGGCAGTGGGGTGGCCACTACCGCTGCGGTTACTCAGCAAAAAAGGAGCCCTATTCATGGGCTCGGAGCATATCTCAGTGTGTGATTGTGTGTGTTGGTAAATATCTGACTGCTTTTGCCAGCGAGTGTTTGTGGATCCTGCTGTGGACTCCATTGTGTTCAACTTTATTGCCTGTACACATACTCTTACGCACCAGACTGCCTCAATGTCTGATAAGACATGGCATTGTTTTGGTTACCAAGAGAAGATAGTCAGAGAATGAGTGTTTTTCAAAAAACACTCCCCCTAGTTAGTAAAATATTAACTATTAGAGTGAAATAGTAAATATAAGATATAAATCTCCCCGAGTCCATTCATGCCCAGGTCCTAAAGCTCCTCTTAGTTATTCATCACTCTGAGGTCTTTTTGGGTAAAAAAAATTCTTTATGACTCTGCCTTTGCCAAATTATAGAACTTTAGTTATTTTAAATGACTTTGGAAGATAAAATCATTATTACAATTTAATTTTTCTGTTTATTTTTTCTGTATATTTTCAAATGGTAACCTTAAGTTAAATGCATTCAAATACATCTATATTGTAACATATGTTAATAGCCATTACATTTTAGTATAAAACATTTAATAATGAAATGATTGAATCAGTTTTATAGACGCATATCTCAGCAGGGTTATTATCATGTTATAAATAATCTAAGACTATAGGTCTGTGTAACTACAGGCCTGTTGTTTTTTCAATATGTGTAACATTTCACACATCAACACTATTTCTGTGGCCCAAACACTCACTCTTTTCATTCTGGCACAATCGTTTCCTGTCATTCAGTTATGGGGTTGTCTGTAGTAATAATAATGAATACAACACTATGTCGATTGTGGTTTAACCATCTGGGACTCACAAATAATTAAACCTAATGTAGTTTTGTTGAATTAAGTGCATGTTAAACAAACAAGTACAAATCACGTATTTATGTTATCAACATTACTTAACAATATTAATGTTATTGGGGTTTTCCAAAGGCATTCACTCAAATATCATCTAACTCGACTACACTGAGCATCTTTACCTTTGGAAAAGCGTATTAAGCTCTACAAGTGGAATGAGTCAAGGTGAGGAAGTTTGAGGAAATATGTATGAATTCATGCCATAAATGTATTGCCAAGAATTTGAGGCCTATGAAATGATTGACATTGCACGTTAGTCAATGATCTGTACTTGAATCCAGCAAAAAGATTGATCACACTCTTCTTCTGCTTTTCTGCCGGTTAATAGCTGTGTTCTCTTCTGTTTAGATTTGAGTTCTGTACGTGTGCGATTGCACTCACAGAAGTAGTAGCCGTGTTTGACAGGTCTGCAACATGAACCAGCGCCTCCACTTCACAGAAGGGTGAGATTTGAGCAATATTCTTGACATGTCTGAAGTGTTTTTTGAAAGTTTTGATTGAGGTCAGACCTTAAATTTATATTATAACAGAAAGTGTAGGTGTATGAATGACTTTAAACATGGCAAAAACAATCAATGATAGTTTTAACCATGTTAAAAAGAGTGTTACAAAGTTCTGTTAGACACTAACGCGTCTGTTTCATATGACATACAGTTGTTGCTTATAGGGTGCTGGGATGCTAGGCTTAGCTGCATTAGCATACCAATGTTTGTAAGCTGGCTTAGTCTAATAGAAATCCATTCTTTTCTCAGGTATTCAGTAGAAAACAACAAAATCATATTTATACCCGATGACGGTATTAATATTTGTCTAAACGGCTCAGCGGCTGGGATGTGTGAGGACGTTGGCGTGTCTGTCACCGCTTCACTATCTGCTGCAAACTGTATTTCTTTCTGTTTATTCTGCTTTGCTGTGCTCTACACCGCTAACAGATTGGTGTGGACTTTCTCCACCAACTTTATCTTAAAAAGATCTCTGTGTTGCAACCCCATTGTAGTTGTAGTCAGTGTAACGCCATCGATCAGCGGTTTAGCCCCGACAGCTGTTAGCCACAAACAGCTGTTAGCTTCCGTTGACTCGCGGTTAGAGTTTTTTCTTTCATCCTTTTTTCTGATTCTACCCCGACTGGACCTTCGCTGAATCGAAAGTAATTCCCAAAAGTCGGGAGAGATATTCCCGACTTTCGACTTCGCTCTGATTCTACTCCTGTCTATTTAGCCTGGTCAGCCATCAAAATTGAAAGACTCCTGGCTTTCACTGACCTGTTTTGGTGCCATCCCTCCAATTGGCTCCTCTGCTTCGCTGCTTTTGCCCAGTCCCTGGCTTACAGCCTATCTGCTAGTAGCTATCCGCTGCCATGCTGCACCTCAAATATATTGCTTTGCAACTCATGAACCTCCCCTGTCACCTCACTCCAAACTCCCTTGCCGTCATTAAATCCAACGGACTCCTGCGGCGTCCACAGGGCAACCCGTTGCTCTGTCACAGCCCAGTGCGACAGAGCAACTTGCATCATCATCACAACAGACTCCATGTGCAACCCAGCAATCTGAAACCTCTCATCTGTGTAAACAACCTTGTTCCTCTCAATCGCTCTGCCTCGGCATCTTCACATCACAACTCTGCGACATTCATGCTGCAGAATGCTCGCTCCCTAAACGATAAAGCACTTCTCATCCACGACATCATTACTGACAAGACAATGGATTTTCTATGTCTTACGGAAACTTGGCAAAACTTACAAGACTATTTCTCCCTCAATCAAGCAACACCCCACGATTATGTCTTTATACAGAAACTCCGCTCCATCGGTCGGTGTGGTGGACTGGCTTTTATCCCCCAACTGCACGTTTTCCTCTGACTTCCTCTCACTACTGGACTGTTTCAATAGATCACAGCATGTCCAAGTGTGAATCCCCCCATGCTAGAGATTCACACGTTGGACCTGGTTTGCTCCACTGGCACATCTCCCTCACACCTGCTGTGCCTGGACCTTGCCATCTCTGACCATCATGCGTCTTCTTCACTTTTTCTGTCCCTCAGCCCAGGCAGCGCACTAAACGCTCATTCACCTTCAGGCAAATCAAGGCAGTGAGAACACCAGCTCTGTTAAATTTGTTAGCCACCCATCTGGACTCTGATCCCCCTGACACCATGGTTGATGGCCTTGTAATCCACTAAAACACTGCTCTTTCCCTCTGCCTGGACTCTCTTGCCCCCCTCAAAACCCGGATGCCTCTTTCACCTGTCGTTTGGACCAATATCAAAGGCGAATTCATACAAATTAAACCATAGTTTTTTCTTTTTTAGTTATAATATGACTTAGTATAAGAATAGACTCTTAAGATCTTACGGAGTGTGTTGTAGGTTCAGAATAAATCCACCATCATCGCACAACATCTTTGGAAATCCTGCAACATCCATAGCAAAGCCGGTGCATCCACTTTTAAAAACAAGGTTCTTAGTCAGCCATCTGTTGCTATGGTTACAAAGCTCAGATAGATAATATGCTGATAAATCTTTTTTTTTTCTCGACCAGTGTGCATTTTCTGTTATTGATTCCAAGGACACAACTCTGCTTAAAAAAAAAGAAAAAAAGCTGATGATGAAAAGCAGAACACAGGCGAAGGAAATTGCAAAGAAATGTGAAGCAGAGGACTGAGGGGCAGCGAGGCCATCGGAACGAGTACAGCATGGTTCTAAGTAAATGAAGGAATACTCATGTTGAGAGGCACATATTCCACTGTGTAACATGCTTTGTTATCCCATCTTTCAAGTCAACTTGAAAAAAAATGATTTTCCTTCTAACTCTCTTATTCATTCTTCTGCTGGTGACAGAGGAGATGGTTATTGACGGCACCTGAACCCCATTCATCTCCCAATCTCTTGTTGTTTCTCCTCCTATGCCTTGTTCTCTCCTCCAATCCGGCCAACACTTTTCCTTCTCTGAGCGGCGCGATGTGCATGCTTATATTTAATTGCGTATCCCTCTATTTTGACACTTACATCTTGCCAAGGATGGGCATAAAAAAATATGACACAAGCATTGGCAGCTTAGATGACACGGGTGTCTTGCAGTCTTCAAAAACTATTGGTGGACCTTGTAGCTAAAGTACATCAAAGCTGACGTACTTTAAGAATTTGCAGTGTAGTATTGTCAGAGAGAGCTGAAAGGCTTCACATGATGAAGCGATACGCCTGAAAACATTGTAAAACATATGGTATAGAGCTCCACAGATGACTTGAAAGTGAACTTAGAAGCTACATTTCCTCTAAAGGGCTGTTGGTATTGTACCCTTGGCTACTGTGCATACCTTTTAATAAACATGCCTAAACACCAAGATCTGTTTCTGCCATGAACAGCACTCTTAAATGTGGTTGGAATGTGACCACAGCTTAAGGGTTAACCAATTTCAGCAGGTATTGGGAAATAAGACAGGACACGTCTCAGTTTGAGAATACTTGCCTTAAAATCTCAGGATTCCAGAATGTCAGGAAAGGCCATTTACCAGGCCACTGGTCTAATTAAAAAGAGAAGTGAGCTAATGTATGACAAGCTCTGTTCTAAGTATGATTATGTCCCGGAAAGTCAGGGATAGTATGGAATCACCGCCGCATCCGTGTCCACTTCCACTCCAGATCCTTATTGTTAGCGCAACTTTTTCATGGATCATACTCAAATTTTAAAACAACATAGACCTTAATGCGAGAAGAAGTGGTTTATCTCCCATCTCCAACTCTAGATAAGAAGCGGATGACCTTTAATGAGTATTATCCTGCTACCCTAAAAGTGGATACATGCAGCGGGTCGACAAGGGCGTTTGTCTCAGTGGAAGCGGCAGAGTGATTCCTCTGCACAGAATTTCCTGATATGTTCTCATAAGGCATCGGTTCTGCTCATGTTCTGGCTGTCTGGAAGTATTCAGGCAAACACATCCACACAAACTTTAGACTTGGACAGTTGCCGATCACAAGTGTGTTACAACCGAGGTGAAGATGTAATAATAATAATACATTTAATTTATAACGCACTTTCCATTTGGATCAAATCTCAAAGGGCTAAAATCTCAAAGTGCTAATCTGATAACATTTGTGGCACATGTTATTTTGATGTGATGTGATTCCAATCGGATGTGCCACAAAACATCCTTCTCTTGGCACTCCAGTGAAGACATCTCTCAAACATCGTTGTGATTGGCTCCCCCACTCTTTAGTGAGTGCTTGGGAATTAAGTAGCTGAAATGTACATGGATGAGTTGGACTTAAATGTACTGATGTTAACTTTACATTTTCTTATGAGTGGGTGTGTATTTATATGTGCGCACACATACATTTTTATAATCAACCTCGCCAAGGGGTTTGATTTGTAAGTCCTGTATATGGCTGTTAAGCTCCTAGTTCTCTAGGTTGCATCACAGTGAGATACTAAGGATTGATTTGATGTTTTTTTTTCTTTCTTTCCCGTTCGTTCCTTTTGAAGGTTACGCTTCAGATTACAACCGAGAGCTGAACCGAGAGCTGGAATGTAAGATGGGTAAACAACTTTGTGAAAAGGAAGCTTTCTGAGTTACTTCTGAGTTACTTAAAATAGCATAATATCGAAATGACCTTCTTACAAGAAACCCATTTTACAGAGAAAGAACATATCAAGCTGAAACTTCCAGCTTGATATGTTCTTTGCAATTTCCGTTGTCAGGGATCCTTATGAAAGATTTGTGATAGTGCGGGGGCTGCTTCACTACGAACCTTTAACTGTGGTTAATTTTTATGGGCTTAATATTGATAACCCTCAGTTCTTTGCGAAATTATTCTATTCACTATCAGACCAACACGTAGAGGTTTATATGGGAGGAGACTTCAATCTAATTCTGGATTCAATTCTTGATCGATCATCACAGAGGGCCTGTTCTTTGACACGGGGTGCTACATTACTCAAAGAAGAGACGCTAAGAATGTGACTGGTTGACATCTGGCGCACTTTACACCCCGAAACACCAGAGAATACTCTTTTTACTCTCCTGTCCACAATAGTTATACCCGTATTGACTTATTATTGACTCCATCTTCCAATGTACATCAAATTAATTCGTGTGAGTATTTGGCAAGAACCTTGTCAGGCCATGCTTCTCTATTGTTTTGCAATACCTCTTCCCACACCAGTTACCAAATGTTATAGATTTGATTCCCACTTACTCAACGATTCCGCATTTATGAACATGATTAGACAGGAAATTACCTCATTTTGTAATATGAATTTAAAAATGAAAGCATGAAAGTATATCTTAGAGGTCAGATCATAGCGTATACTTCAGCTGAACGCAAAGACTATATGAGCTAAATTCAATCTCTGGAACACGAAATCAAAGAATTAGAAAAACTACACACGCAGACACATGATGGTGATACTCTTGAACAACTTAAATTTAAGGCAGTTGGAGTATAATATAATTAACACACATAAAACTTAAAATTCGATTAAAAGAATGAAACATCAGTATTACAGGGAGACAAGGCAGGGAAACTTTTATCTTGGCAGATTAAAAGGGAGGAGACAAACATCGCAATACATGCCATACAACTGGATGATATACTTACCAGTAATCGTAGTGAGATTAACAAATCTTTCCTGAGCTATTATCAATCCTTAGAGACCTCGCAAGTGTGTGACCTTGGGGCGACTGAGTGTTTTCTGGACAAGCTTGATCTACCTGCATTGTCAGACCATGACAAGGAGAGACTATAGTGCAGTATCACAATGGAGGAAGTGTTGAAGACATTAACTTTACTTGCCTTAGGAAAATCACCTGGCTATGATTGATTTCCCGTAGAACTTTTTAAAGCATTTTGTCCTATAATGATGGATCCTGTGCTCTCCATATTCAATTATGCCATAGAAACAGAGCAATTACCAGAATCTATGGAGCAAGCTCTGATTATTGTTTTACCCAAACCGGGCAAAGACCCTAAACTTTTCAGCTTGTACAGGCCTATTTCAATCCTACTCAGTGAATATAAGATGATCTCTAAAGTCCTTGCTCTACAACTGTAAAAAGTCTTACCTGACATAATAAACATTTATGTCAGGTCTTATTTATTCAGATTTATTCAGAACAAATCATCAACAGACAATGTAAGAAGATTTTTTAATGTAATTCATTGTTCCAAATCCAATCACAATCCTTGTGTTGCAGGGTCACTCGATGCAGAGAAGGCGTTTGACCGTGTCTAGTGGCAATATCTATTTGAGACAGTGAAAAGGATGAACATAGGTTCTAAATTCACAACCATAGTCAAATTGCTTTACAGACACCCAACAGCACATATACAAACGAACAATGAAATCTCGGCCAGATTTGTTTTGTCATGTAGTACTAGACAGGGGTGTTGCCTCTCGCCTCTGTTATTTGCCATTAGCATTGTACCGCTGGCAACTTCTATAAGATCCAATCCAGCAATTCAGGGTATACACATTGGTGACTGTGTCCATACTCTGTCCCTTTATGCAGATGATATATTGGCTTAACTCTCAAATCCAGACAAATCTATCCCAGCTCTGATGGAAACACTTGAGGTTTACGGGAAATTTTCAGGCTATGAGATTAATGTAAATAAAAGTGTAGTCATGCCTCTTAATGCTAAAGCTACTGGTTAACCCCTTACCACAATTTTTCAATGGAATCATAACCACATCACCTATTTAGGACTAAGAATTCCACGATTTGCAAAACACATTCTCCCTTAATTATACGCCCTTACTGAAAAAGACAAAAGAGGACTGTAAAAGATGGATTGACTCTGTCTTTATTTGGTCGAACTAACTGCATAAAAATGAATATATTGCCAAAAGACCTGTATCTATTTCAAACCCTGCCCGTCCCAGTACCTAAATTGTTCTTTAAACGACTTGATTCTTGTCTTAGTCAATTTATATGGAAAAACAAACCACCCAGGATAAAAATGAAAGTATGACAAAGCTCTCTTGAAAATGGTGGTTTGAAACTCCTTAACTTTGAGAACTTTTTCTGGGTGGCGCAACTCAAAACAATATGGATATGGCAAGAAAAAAAAATCCAGTCACCGATATGGAAACAAATTGAATAAAACCATCTAAACGGGGTGAAGTTGGAGTCAATACCATATATGAACTCGGTTAACTCTCCCCTGGCTTTAACAGCTAACCCAGTCATTACCCATACATACAACATTTGGCAACAGGTCTGGAAAAAAACTGATTGCTTTCAGCCACTATACGATAGGTCTCCTTTCCATGTGAATCCTATGTTACCCCAAGCTATTAGAGACGGTATTACAAAACTGCGGTTCACAAAAGGGGTCAAAACATTTGGAAATCTGTTTAAAGATGGAACGTTTCAGACTTTGACGCGCTATCCACTCAGTATGGACTACCCCATACTCACTTTTTCAAATACCTCCAGGTTAGACATTATATCACCTCTTTAACGGCTGGCCATTCAAACTTACCGCTGGAACTTTCTCTCAACAAACTTATTTGTGCTAAACGGGGACTAAGAGGGTTAATTTACTTTATTTATCCCGGAATTCACCAAATAATAGGAAGTGAAAGGTTGAGAGTGAAATGCAAAAGGAAAGAGGATCTTGGGTGTGAATTTGAAGAAGGGGAATGGGAAGCTATGTGTGTTGATAGTCAATATTTCTCTTACACAGTACAATCTCAGTCATAGGACATATTATACCCCTCACAGGTTGCATAGAATAAAACCTGAATATTCCCAGTTTTGCCCAAGGTGTAAAACCTGAACGGGAACACTGATTCTCATGTTTTGGTCCACGCCTAAAATCCTGTTGGACCTTTATACTCAATGTACTCAAAGACATCACAGGAATTACTAACCCCCCAGAACCAACGGCAACCCTATTGGGTGATACATCTAAGATAAAGGTAGATAAAAGGAAACTCAGATTTATAAGAATTGCCCTCATCACAGCCAACAAGTGTATAGCAATGCACTGGAAAGATGTACAACCGCCTCGCCCGTCTAGGTGGACTGCTGAACTAACATCATGCATTCCAAATGAAAAGATTATGTACAACCTGAAGGGACGACCCGGAGATTTTTCTGAGATCTGAGGTGGTTTCTCACATTTCTAGAAGCAGAGCCCAGAACATAGTACTCCTTCACAAATATTGAATCCAACAGTAAATTAGACGGTCATTGGAGTGCAGTCGATGCTGTTTTGCTCTCCTCATATTCAGCACTAGACACTACTTAGTTAAAAATCTATATATTTTATTAGTGTTTGTATGTATACATACAAACAATAATAAGGGGGGGGGGGTTGGAACATTGCTGTATTTAACTCATGGGTTGTTCTGTTAATAAATGCAAAAAGAACAATAAAAAATAATATTGGAAAAAATTATAAAAAAGTATCCTATTTTACTCTAACAGTTCATATTTTACTCTGTAGGGAGAGCTTTTGTTGGGATATCCAAAGATGTAGCCGTTTATGCCGCATTTTTTAGTCTTATTAATGCCTATATTTATGTCTAAATATACATTTTGTTGTTTTAAATAGGATACATATTTATCGAGTGATATATATATATACATATTTCCCTTTGTCCTCAATGTAGTCGTTCCACAATACAATTGATTTTATGTAGAATGTTAGCTTTTCAGGGTCACGGAGCAGATTGTAAAATCTGTTCTTCAAAGGGCGTCTCAGAGGTACCCCGATCCGCTGGCTGCTTCACTTGGCTTTAGAAACCCCTGTGGTTTTTTTTAACAAAAGTTTGGGGAAAAAAGTTTACTATGCATTTCTGGCAAATTTAGTTCTGTTCACTTTTGCATGCTGTGAGCTGTTTGTTTATTTTTATATTTTTAGAGTGAGGCTACAGCATTTATAACTGACATATGGTCTGTAGCACACTGGAGGCTACATGACTTCCAGATCAACAACATATAAAATGTTACCATTTTCCTTCTGCTCTCTTCAAATTCATGGTCGCTCTTATTCCACTCTCCAACAGTCTCTCACTCAGCCAACCATCTTACACTCCAATATTCTCGGTTTTCTTCTCAGTATATGGAGTATATGGTTGTTTATTACAGATCACATTGTGGCACAAGCCAAATCATTAACATACAAGTGACTGTTACCAAACGAACCTTGTTAGACTTTTTTTTTGTTGTACCAAGTTATATATTTCATTCTTTTCAGGTCATCACATGCTTTAATATCCCAAAAAAGTCATGCTTATCGAATATCACGAACCCAATGGCCATGGGTAGGGAATGTCTCATCCAATTTTGATATCACGAAAATAGTCGGAGAAATAATCACGTTTTCAAAGTTTTCGTGATTATCGACACTATGGCAGGAAAGACAGAACAAAGAGTTCACACAACTGTCTGTTGTGGAATAATGTCCACTTTTACTTCCAGAGGTGTCTTAAGGTAAGCAGGCTTGTGTACATTACATCCACACCACCCATATCTTCCATAAGATTAAAACCACCTGCCTGATTTTTGAAGGCACCCTGTGACGTCACTATGTGTTCTAACACCTTTCAATCAGGACCAGCATGAACTTTTTCTGCAGTTTGTGCTACAGAAAGTTGTCTGTGGGATCCGACAAAAGAAGCTACGATTGTTTTCCACACACATCCCTGGGCTTTGGACGCCCATGATCCTTTCTCTGGTTCAGATTTTCCTTTTTCCAACTCATCATCTTTGGGACCAAATACTCACCTGCTGCCGAATATATTCACCTACTGACGGATAACCATCATGATCAGATTATCAATGTTATTCACCTCAGTTGTTGGTGGTTCTAATGATATGGCTGACAGTTGCGTGTCCTGAGACTGAAATATCTTCCTTACTTTTAACATTGAATTTCATTGCTAAAAAAACTGAGCCGGTATGGAGTATGTGCTCGTCGTGTGTGCGTGTATTTGTGGGCGTGTCTAAGTGTTTCATGGTGTTGGGCACATTAATTGAAGGACCTTATTTCCTGTGCAGGTGACAGGACTGTTTTTATCTTCTAAGTCTGGCGTGACTGCGGAGTTAGCATTAGCATTTTGACTGATGGATAGGCAGGCAATTGATGCACTTGCTGCACATCTGAATCTAAAAGCTCGCCAAGAGAAAATTACAATTAAATCGGTTAAAAAAGGTTTTTTTTTTTATGACTTTGGCAAACAGGGATGATCATCCTGAAAAAGTTGGAACATGGAAGAAATGTTGGAGCCGATAGCAAATTTCCAACAGCAGGCTTTGCAGATTGTTATTATTCATCATCTCCAACAACCAAGCAGGTGGTCAATTAGTAGATATCCAAAATGGTCGCACATCGGCGACTTTGTATGTTTCTTTCACGGATAGAACTCTGGAGTTTCTGTTTCGTCCTTCATTTCGACGCAATAATGCTCTACACACAGTTTGACCACACAGACACACACACACATGCTAGACTTGATGGGAGAGAGAGAGATTTCCTCACGCCTCACACATAAATGCGTCTCCCAAAATACTATAGTAAATAGAATTCTTACGATAAAAATACCGGCATCAAGTTTAATCGCAAAAACAATTAATCATGACCATCCCTAGTCATGGGTAATTCTTCCTCGTGGGTGACCCCTTTGACCTCTGCTGTCCCTCATGGCCCCATCCTTGGCCCCTTGCTATTTAGCACGTACATGTGGGTCATATTATAAACAGGTTCAGTCAAGTGGAACACATTTTTCAGTAAGAAGTAATGACTCAAATTGTGCTAAGCCAAACAGCTTAAAGGGTTAATAATTGTCTATGAATACGTATTTGAGGCGGTTGACCTCTATTAAAACAGGCTTACAACAAGTTGATGAGGCTTTCAAGGATTTGCACTGAAAATAAATTAATTGTAAAGAAATATAACACATGGTAGCATACTTAAAAGAGTTGATTATGTTAACTGATGGTGCATCATTTGACAAGGTGGACCAGCTTCAGTAAAAAAGCTTTTTCACATTTTCTTAGTACCCTCTGGTCTTTGAATTTATTCACACAGGTAAACTGAAATAATTAAGTATGTTTTGTTTCTGTAGGGCAAACATTGATATTTACTTGCATAGATACATTTGAAGAAACTGGGCTAAACACACCCATATTCTTACATTTATGCAGACGTACTGTTCCTAACTTCATAAATCGAAATAGCTACAGAATAATATACTTTTTGCGCACAACACACACACACACACACACACAAACACACACACACACAAACCATCACTCAGGTGTATATATGCATAGAATCAAAAGACTTTTTGTTATCAAAATAATACACACACAGAAAAACACTGAAACACTTAATCTCAGGAGAAACGCTGCCTTCTATTTCACTTCCTCTCACTCTCTTTCAAAGATCCCTGACTCTCCCAAGCTGAGAGAGTTGATGCCACGCTACTACGGAGAGTTTGAGAGTTAAAAGACGCTACTTCGTGTTTCTGAAGGAATATGGGAATACACAGTGATTTGCTGCCACTTCTCTCTTTTTGAAGTGTAATGTCTGTTTATCTTTCTGCAGGGTTTTAGTTTACATGGGAGAATATTCAAAAGGAACGCTATTATGCTTTTGTATGAAGCAAAGCTCAAACGTGTAGCGCTCTCATCATAATTGTCCTCAGAAAGACCCCTTATCTTTTACACAGAAGCTTAAAATAAATCATATAACACAACAACAACAGTGTCGGGGGTTCCGGGTGCAACGATTGCCATTATTGTTTCACTAATCAAATTAACATTGCAATGATGTGAAATCCGATCCATTAAATACAACTACATACAGAATTCTCACTGGGAAACGGTGGCGGGCATCTTGCTCAAGTTTTATTCCAAAATGAGAAATCCACCATCTGAAAAAGATGGCACTGGCTCAAACAGAATGCTGCAACAATGCAATTCCCATTTTCTCATTATTCATCCTAAGCTCTTTCTTAACAAAATTGTAACTTTACCAACTGGTTAATTGTCTTTTAAGAATTCTAATGATGATTGAATTTCACATAGTCCAAGAAAGAAAACATCCCAGCATGCATGCAGGCTCTGCATTTGTGTCTCAAAAGGAAGTCGGTACTATATAATTACCCATTTGTTCTCTTATGGATTACATTTATTATCATTTAATCGATTACATCTGTTCTTTTTATCTGGAAGAATACACTTTTTCATTACCCAATGAAATAAATGTTACCTGTTTATCCTGAGTAGTTTAAGTATGTAATAATATGTAATAAACAATGTGACACGTATTTTATATTTAGCACTATCTCATTTTATTGTGTATGACTTCAAATTACAAGAAAACCAAAGTCTGACAGCGTAAAGAAAATGCTGAAGCTTTCGTTTTTGTTTTGGAGAATAATGAGAATTTGAAAAAAAGAAAGAAATTTTAGCAAAAATGAACGGGATTGGGTAAAAACCAGGTCTCTTTTGCAGTAAAACTACTATACAGATAAAGTTCATCAATTAGCTGAACAGATAGTCGTGCCATGCTTTATAATAATAATAATAATAATGATAATAGATAATAATAAGAGCTATAGAGATTTCTTTATGCACGAAATGAGACCTTAAAGACTCTTATGCCACTTTTCATGGAAAAAAACTTGATGGGAAAATTTCCTCACGTGTGCGTAAAAAGTGACCCATCCGTATGAACATTTGACCTCCTTTTCTTATATAGTAATATATGGTATTCCATGATAATACAGGTATTCCATGAGCATATATTGCTTTATGGTGACTGGCCCTCTGTCAGGAGGATAAGGAGCTCTGAGATTTTACCCAGTCACATTCTTCAGCTGAGTTTGTTCATCTTTCAGTGAGCAGTTCACTTCTTCTAATGTGAACCTGTAAACCTCTGTGCTCTTGTCATTCATGGTCTCATTAAAAGTGTTACGCAATTGGCCAATGGATGTGTCAAAAAGTGATTTCAAAGAATCAAGCCCCAGAGTACATTTCATCTAGATCTACCAAATTTTTGCTATTTGTCTTATCAGCACCTTCACATTTTCTCCTGAGGCCATGACCTTAACCCAAATGGAAGTCTGCCATTTTTAATTTATAATTCCTGCTCTCTGCCACTTCTGTTCGCCTCGCCCTCCTGAAAGTATGGAAATGAGTTTAGTCTGGGAAATAAAGCCACTAGCATCTCTTGCATATCATTACAGTCTATATCCTTATCCTCAAAGTCCAAATCTTAATGCAGACTAAGTTCATCTTAACAAAACTTTGATAAATAAACTGCCATCAAGCTTTTTTTTTTAATTTTCAGTTATTCACAAATGTGAGAGATACCACTGACATCTCTGTTTATGCAGACAGGATATAACGTAATCAGTGTAGAGATACCTGTGTATTCTCCTGGAGACAAATACACTCGACAATGCTGTCCTTGCACAGCCGGAGGACTATAGGGATGGCAGAATTAACAATAAGTGCTCGCTTAACTCCATCTCACCCACGAGCGCCTCCATTTCCATGCAAACCATGACGTTTAAAAGCAGTATGTGCGCTCACAGTTATATAAACTTGACTATTTTAGACATTTCACGAAGGTAGGAAGAGATGAGGCGGTAGAATAAAATCTAACAGCTAGAAGGGGCGAGAGTTGAAGCTACAACTTTAGAATATAAGTTCTTCACAACACATGAACTCTGTTTAAGATACAAACACGCCTGAAAAAATGGGGAGAAATGATCACGATAGTTACCAAGCAAAGGCAGCTTTATTCATAGAGCACATTTCAGCAACAGGGCAATCAAAGGGCTTTTCACAAATAATCAAGAACATTGAGATAAACTGCAGACGAAAATTAAAAACAGATTATAAAAGTAAAAAAAAAAAGAAGGAATTTCGTCATTTTCATATACTGAGTCATTTCGACCTCAGACATTATTTAGTGTTGTCCGAAACAGCATTTTATAGGAAAGACAAAATATAAATATATATAAAATTTGATAAAAGGCAGATGCAAATAAGGGAGTTTTAAGCTTTGATTTAAAAGAAGTGAGAGTTGGATTGGTCATGCAGTTTCCTGGTATCTTGTTGTAAACATTTGGGGAATTAAAACTGAACGCTGCTTCTCCATGTTTGGTTCTTACTCTGGGGACACTGAGAAGACCTGATCCAGAAATCCTGGGCGGTCTGGATGGTTCATAACATAGCAGAAGATCTGAGATGTATTTTGGTCCTAAACAGCTAACCTACCAAAGAATGAAAGCAAGGGCAATGGAATGGACAAGGGGAGACAACTAATTAACTCAGAATGCCTTGTAGTTCTCAGGTGAAAACAATTTTCCTGCCTCATCTTGTCTTTCTTAATAAATAATAATGTATACTACAATTTAACATACTCAAATGACTCTGTATGTGATCCAACCCTGAGGAGTAGTCCCTGGTCCCTGGAGGGTAAATTGGGGCTCTGGGTCTTGATGAAGGACTTTCAGCATGTGGATTTTCCAGGGACCGAACAGCCGATCTTCCGATGGGTGAACAACAACTCTACCTCCTGAGCAAAAGCCGCCACTGATGCAACAACTTCAAGGGGAGCCATTTTAAGTTGTTTCTCTGAGTAGAAAGATTAAATTGAATTACCTTATGTTTATATATTTACAATCTTTTAAGGGGGTAATGGATTTTTGAGGGGGGTAGGTGGTGGTATATTATGATTTCACAGAATTACAACGTAGTATGTATGAGATAAAGAGAGATGTATTTTTTAAGGAAAGGAGTAACGGCGAGGCTGAGGCATTCATAAAACAGGCGATGTAGGACAATATGAATTTGAGTTTTGCTTCGTCTGCTTTCTTGGCAGACAGAGGATAATTTACTGAGGTATCGGAGTGGTAAGGAACCTACCCGCAAGAACAAAAGCTCAAGTTGAGTTCAAGCCATATAACCTCTGACTGCTATAAAGGAAAAGCTCCTCAGGGACCTCGGCTGAGGCAGAAGCCAGTGTAAGATCATACCCTGTGAAGAGAGACGAGAGCCAGGTTGGACACGCTGGGTGCCTGTGATTACATTGAGCGTAAGTGGGTGCGCTTGTGTGTGTGTGTGTGTGCATGTGTGTGTGTGTGTGTGTCAAAAAGATTCTGTAGAATTTTTTTGTGTCACCTATCTCCTATCACAGCAAGACCTGCACAAGCTGAAGATTGTCGTTTTTCAAGAGTATGTACATTTATACATTTTATTGAGCGAAGCGGCTGTGGGTTGATAGCTGTGATGATGTGTAGGTGTTTCTTTTGTGCACGTTTTTGGAGAGTTTACTGATAGGGACAAAACAGTCAAAATGGAGTAGTGCCACCAGGAATGGTTAGGAGCTGTGACGCAACCAATGTCTACAAACATGATAAAGAAGTAAAAACTTGAGGGAAAGTAGAAAAAACTCGCTGTCCAAATGTTACAATGTCATTCTTGACCTCAGAGACCAAAGCCGAGTAAACCATGTTGCTGCGCATACACTATTTACTCCTTACTGCCAGCTTTTGGATGTATTGATGTCAACGACAAACCTAATAAAAGTATCTGCTTTCGGAAAGCACAACTCGAGGTTTCAGGTGCTATGGAACTTTTGAGTTTGTACACAGTGGACTGGATGTTAAAAGGTGTTGTCTGTATTTGTAACGACGCAAACTTGCATTCGCAATAATTAATGGAAAGAGAAAAGCGCAAGATTACTGACAATGTTTTGATTATTATTCAGTTATCCAGGAGAAGTCTGAAGAGCACTCATGTTTTGATGCTTCATTATTATACCCTGTTTATTAAAGGATATCTGTTGCCTTGAGATCAGCCCCTGTACCTGTCACGCAGCAATAAAAACAAAAACACGAGTAATTAGAGGAGAAGGGAAAGTAAAACTCGTTTATAGTATTTTCTGCAATTGAGCAACCTCAGAGTAGACTGTCTGCCTGTAGCTCATTTTACATGGAGGATCATTAGATTAATGTTGTAAGATGTTTTCTTACAGACAGAGATAAGAAATGGTTCCAAAATGATTTCATTGAAAAGAGATAATGTTTGCTGTAGACATGAAAACCAGTGTGGCTGCAGCCTGAAGATATTAATAGTTAAGAGCAATGGTTGGCGACTTAGTTGTTGACAAAAACTCCAACAAACAGATTAAACTAAACATTTGGCTTCCAGCTGTCTGCAGGTCAAACTCTTCTGGAGCGAGTTGGTGTAATGCTAGCAGAATTCGCATAAAGAGTGAGATGAATGTAGATGGATGGTTGGCCTTGGCCGGTATCATACATCAAAGGAACCGTCTCACAATAGTGAGAAAGAAAATAAAAGAAAAAAAGAAGAACATACTCCAAGCACTCACAAAAACAATCAGGTATATTGTAAATGACAAATAATGGAGTGACCACAGATTCCAGTGGCCAGTAGCTGCAGGATCTAAATCTAGATCTTACTTTCTTTTTACTTAATAATAATAAACACACAGCAAGTCCACAGAATCCCTACATCACTCACAAGTAGAGATTTGATCCCTTCTTGCACCGAGCCAGATAATAAAGATACATGAAAATCCATCAAACTCACTCATCATCTGAAGATATAGTTGATCTTTTTTGATAGAGTGCAAGGACATGGTTGTGCAGTACATCAGTGTGTCTAAGTTCAAATTAAAGGCCCTTCTCGATAACCGAGCTGCCCATTCTTATATCTTTCTTATGTTTTAATTCAGTTTTACTGCTGGAAATCATCCGTTGGATAGTGGCTGTAGATTCTGGGATGGTCAAACATAATAGAGTGTAAAGCAGAGGCATGCTCCTGCATAGATCTGGAGTTGGATATAGAGTTGAGCAGAGCAGCGGGGTATTTTCCTACAATATCCATCATGGAACACGTCTAAGTCAGTTCTGTTTGGGGCCCGGCCCATAACGAGTTGACCAGATAAGTCAGTTTTAACGGGCAGAAACTATGAGCAGATCCAAGACTCAGGGTGGACGGCCTACTGCCATGACCGGATGGGTTTGAAAAAAAGTGAGATAGACCGACAGGGACAAGAGAAACTGAGAGAGAGAAACTGAGAGAGAGAGAGACAGGGGCGGAGCAAGACAGATGTGGGGAAGAAACAGCAATGATATCAGCTATGGTAATCCACTTTCTTCTGTCTCTCCAGAGTCGGGCAGCAGCAGCAGGGATCCCAGGTTGATAAGAACAATAATAGTAATATGATTACATTTAGCAACAACTTAGCAAAAAAATACTATACAATGATAATAATAACAAGAATTACAATTAAAATCATAATTATAATAATGATTTATCCTTTATTGATCACATACAGTACAAAATAGTGAAATTATCTCTCCGCATTTGACCCATCCCTGAGGTAGTACTGGATAGCCCCTCTGAAGCAGCCAGGCAGCTAGGGTTTCTAGGTTTTTGCTCAACGACGCCACGAAAAGTACACCCTGCTTGGACTTCTGATAATCCGATTGGGAGACGGTCGCTCGACCCACTGAGCTACAACCGCCCCGCATCATTTTGTAATCAGTGGGCCAAGTCCACAGCAGCAGATCCAATTTATGTGACCCTGAAGGTTGAAAAATCATAATGACTCAAGGCAAGAAGGCAAGTTAGTAACATGCAATAATCCAGTGACATACATTAAAGTGAGAGGGATTTATTAAAACCGACAGTGAGAGAGGAAGGGATAAGGGAGAAGCTCAATGCATCATGGGCGATCCCCTAGAAGTCTAAACCTATAGCAACATAGCTAAGAGCTAGCTTATAGGAGCCTTAATTATAAGCTTCATCATAAGGTAGGTTTTAAGCATACTGTTAAATATAGAGAGTTCGTCCGCCCCCAGAACTGAGATATGGAGAGGGCGTCAAAGGAGAGGAGCTCCTTTGGCGATAACCCGATAGCTGAAGGCTCTGGCTCCCATTCTACTTCTGGAGATGCTAGAGACTACGTAAAAGTATCCCTGCATGCTGGCAGTGCAGTGCTCTGGTTGGACAAGATGGACCTATGAGCTCTTTCAGATACTTTGTTGCCTGACCGTTTAGGGATTTAGTACACATTCACGGCACATTCCTGTGCATACATCCTGCTTCACAGGAAAAAACATATTACGTCAATAAATATACAGTATATTTCCTGATTTTGACAATCTCTGGGCTAGCACTGGGTATTTGCTTTTCATCATGGCCCACCTTTGAGAGAGAGGCAGAACACTCACCCAGGAGGTAAATGTGAAAGTCCTGCGTCTGTGAAACAGAGTGACAGGTGCCAGAGAGGCTGTCTGGCAGGCTTATACAAAAACAATAGGGTATGCGTGCGTGTGCATGTTTGCATGTGTGTATGTGAGTATGTGTTAGCGAGAGAGAGACACCCAAGGGAGTATAACAAAATGTCAGTATTTGACAACTTTGGATTGAAAAGATTTTACAGTACAGGTCTGCTATTAGCAGATGGAGAATGGGATGTCAGAATAACAAGAGGGATGCATTGGGCCATTTTGCTACCAAGGAAAATGACATCGCTCCTCCTACACACTATTATCATGGGGCAGCTACTTTTAGGTGCTGTGACACGATGCTGAAACCGAAACTTTTACCACACTTATGTCCTCATATAGTCACAAGATCCCTCCAATATGTTAATAATTTTTTTTAAATATATTTGTTTTCAGTAGTAGCTAATGCATATTAATATTAAGGTGATTTTCTTTCACGATAAATCTTGGAATATTAACTTTAGATACATCTTAATTATCCGAAATTGTTATTTTAAGTAAAGGATTAGCTAAACTGTGTTATTCCTGTGAAACGTCGAAATTTGTCAAAACTACTGATCAAGATTTGTTGTTTGTTGCAGGGGGTCATATTCCATGTGCTACAATTATTATTGTTTTATCATTTTCCAGGTATAGGTGAGTCATCAATACTTGAACGAATGAAATAAAGATGAATATTTACTACAACAGATAATATGTGGAAATTAGTCCGACAGAGAGTCTTTGCTGCTCAGACTCTTTGGGGTGATTGAGATGGAAAGGCATCTATGCTGAGCAGCAGTAAAAAGATATACAACCCCCCTTTCGAGTCTGTATGCTGGTGGTGGTGGTGGCTGATGACTCTGCTAAGACTGATTAATGAATAGGCGATGATCTGCAGGGACTGGCCAGAGTCCTGCAAACCAGCAGCAACAGAAGCAAGGTGATTGACTAATAATGAAGGTGTGTTGCCCTGATTGGATAGATGTGGCCGGCTGATGATCGCAGCTAATATAGGTTTACACCCCAGACTGTGATGCAGATAATCCAGTTTGTTACTGGTAAGAATAATAAATGAGGTATTATCAGTAAATGTGGCCTGAATGTTAAAGAGGGTAGCAAGCCAGCCAGGACATCAACGCTCACCACAGGGCCAGGCTTTAGCTCAGTGGGTGGAGCAGTTGCCCTCAAACGAGAGGCCAGGGTTCAAGCCGGGTTCAAGCCGAGCCCCTGATGCAACAGGTGTCCTTGAGCAAGACCCTGAAACCTCAGCTCCCTGGGCACTTCACAAGGGCCGCCCACTGCTCCCTCAGGGATGGGTTGAATGCAGATATAATTTTCACGTTGTACTATATGTATGTACTGTGTAATGTGATAAATAAAGGAAAGATTATCATTATTATTATTATTCAATAAACAGCCGGGCTCCAAGCCCTTAGGTCATTGACAACCCCGAACAGAAGCCTCCCTAACTAACCACACTACCACCTATGTTGTGTGTTGGTATTGCATTGTTTTGGTATAATATCTGTTCATAAGTTCACAAGTAAGATAGACATACAAAGTCTGAGGCTGATGCATCAATATCTGGTGAGACTGAATGAAATGAACCGAAGGTTCTGTTGATGTTCACAAAATAACTGTGTTAACGAGTGTGTAAAAATTCAGAATGAAGCATAATGTCATTTATCAGTGATATGTTGAGTTGAGACTGACAGAATTCAGCGACACAATGATGAGTGTTAATGGAAAGACTTTTCAAGACACAAGTTTTTAATCACAAACTTTTGATGTAACCAAAGTTGGCTGGTATCATTTCTTGTGCGATCAGGCAATGATACAAATAATTATCCAATGTCTTGGCTCAAAACACAAACACACTGACACACAGTCACATCTAATGGCACACACAATCCACATCCACATCCACACAAACACACAGCGGTGGCCTATCAGTCTCCAGGAATGTAGTCATTTAGATCAGCCAGAGACAAAGCGGGGAAAGAGTTGGAGGGAATGAGAGCTTGTACATCACAGCCGGTGGGGCTGAAAGTGATTAGAGCTTTTGGCCTCTTGGAAATGTGCAACATGACACATGACTCACAGCAGGGTTGCTAGATATTGGATGCTCTGTGTGCATGTGTGAAATATGTCATCTAACAGTCCATCCATCCATCCATCCATGGTACAAACTTATATCCTATGAAGTGCTGGCAATGATGTGTGTGTGGGGGTGTGTTTGTGTGTGTCTGAATGTGTGTGTGTGTGAGTGTGTGGGATTTATCTAATGATTCCCCATGGTGAGCAGGCCTCGGGGCAGATGTGATGCACCAGATGTTTTCCTTGATTTCTTCTTCCTCCTTTGCTTCCCCTTGCTTCCTCCTGACAGACTTACAAATATGCATACTGTATTAAACATTAAAACGCTCATTAAAATCATATAAACCCCCCGAAAACCTGCAACAAAAATTTCCTTTCTAGGCTTTCAGCAAAATAGAGGAGGACCTTATAAATTTATAACTAATAATGCCAGTAGTGTGGTTGAAGGTTGAAACTTGAGGTTAATTTTTTTGCAAGAAGTCATTGTCTCACAGATGCCATCTGCCCAGTGACTTTCTCATGAAAAGCAAATTTAGTTTTTTGTTACACTATTTAGCAGTAAATATCCACAAAAACAGAAACAACCAGCAAGGGCTCAAATACGTTTTCACAGCACTGTACTCGTCATCGTCATAGCATAAGGGCGATGGTGAATCAGTTGGTAAAATCGTCGGCAACTTATCTAAAATGTCGGTGGTTCAATCCCCCGCCCCCTTCAGTCCAAATTTCGAAGCATCCTTTAGCAAGTTACTTAAGTTGCTCCCAATAGCTGTTCCATCGGAATGTTTGCCTTGCCTGGGCGCCTCATCGCTGTTTGGGTAAATGGTTGATTGTTAGCTTGCATTGTAAATCGCTTTGAGTAGGTGAGCAGACTAGAAAAGCGCTATATTCCGATCAATGGCGACATATACAAATAATGAAGTCATCACCGTTCTCGTCAGCGAATGGATGTAAGACGTTATGGGAGAAGAAAGCCAAGCTTAGTTTCAGTAAAGAAGATTTGAAGATAGAGCTATATGACTGATAGTTTTAGATATATAAGCCATACCAGTTTTGAAGGAAATTAAATAAACAGAGCAGGGCTTTTTCATTTCTAGACAGATAAAAGTTAATGGGCTGATTGGATCAACAGTCAATTGTTTTGGATATTTACCAAGGTTTGGCATATATCCAAAACAGTATTTGGATACATTTTTCCAGAAGTGTGTTTTTCGTATCTCGTGAATTCATCCATCCCTTTTTTGTAACTGCTTATCCTGTTTTTCGGTTGCGCGTGCAATGGAGTCAATCCCAGCAGGCATTGGGCGAGAGGGAGTTTACAGCCTGGACAAATTGCCAGTTCATCACAGGGCCGACACACAGGATACGTACACACTGCCAGTCTAAGTGTCCAATTCGGTCACGGTCACATTCACACCAAGAGGTCATTTAGACTCACCAATTCACCTTTATTGCAGGTTTTTTTGCCGATTGTTGGAAGAAGCAAGAGCAGCCTCCGAGAACTCCTGCAAACACAATGAGAACATGCAAACTCCAAACAGAGAAGAGCCAATGCCAGAAAATTATTTGAACCCGGAACCTTCCCGCTGTGAGGCAACTGGTTCCGCCCCATTTGTGAATACAAAGGCCCTAATTGCTTTATATGGGATCAAGTATTCTTTGCCTCAGAAAACTCAAACAAACAAACTTAGATTATCGATATTTCGTTTGTCCAGGTAATTTTACGAGCCAGGACCCAAAATTCTCAGGAAATGAATGGCACTGTGGTGCGATAGAGTAAGCCATTATAACTCCACCAACTATTTAAACTTCTTACTAGAATCTCACCACACTTGCCACAGTGTTAAAACCTGTATGTCCAAAAGCATAATAAGTGATGATAATAATCTCACTACATTCATGGCTGCAGATTTCTCCAGTGCTTAAACGTAACATTTCTACACAGCTAAAGTGACAGACCAAACCTGAGCTTTCAAAATCAGGCAGTGTTATGTCAATTTGCCTTTTCATTGTCCCTTCAACTTCTTAAACTTAAAGTGCCGTTGATTAATTTTGTATTAACGAAAAGAAAACCCCAGAGCCCCCCGATCCCCTGCGTTGTATGAGCTACGCCCTTGATTTAAGTTATGTAAGTTACGTCTGAAAAACTGTGTTTTTTCATAAAAAAGCTGCCCCTAGTGAGTAAAACATGAACTATAGATTACAATATGATGAATACAACATAGATCTCCTCGAGTTGATTCAATGCACTAAATTTGAATGAAACGGGACAAATTGTTTCTAACTTATGTCCAAAAAAAAACTGACTGAAAGAACATCCTCAAATAAAGGAATTAAGACAACATTCTGCTTTTGGAAAAATCAAACGTACAGTTTACTCTGCTAATTATTAATGCCTAAAGTTCCTGTCCAATCCAGAAGAATAATTAATAAGAAATGCAGCAACTTTAGGGACCTTTATGTTAAATGATCATCTATTCTGTTCAAACAGGGTGCCACAGTCACACACACATTCAAAACATTTCCACGTACATGAACAGCTGCTGTGATTGGATTTCGTCATCTCGAATAAAATGAGGGCAAATCATGTTGCTTAGTATGGAGAGCAGGAGTCCGACTGTTTTATTGAGTCGCAACTGCGATAACAAGATAGTTTTCAAAAGTGGAGAAATTACCAAATTGCAGCAGCAGCAGTGAACTCAAGCGAGAGAACCGAGAGGGGAATTGAGATGGAGGGCAAAGACGTCGAGGAACGCAGCGGTTAAGAGGAGGTCAGACGAGTTTGACGTGAGAGAGGAGGCTGGCAGCCGTATTAAAGACTAGAGGAAGGAAATACCCAATCTGAAGCCATAGTGTTCATTTATTTAATTCATGCTGCTCATCACTTTCCTCTGACATCTAGAAGTGACTGGACGCTACTCACACAGTGCTTTGTTTTAATTTAAATTTAATTGAAATATTTTGTTTGTCTGATTCATTACAGTAAATGTTCCTGTAAATATTTGCTAGTAACTAAAAAGGTGTTACTGACAAATCAAGCTGCATATTGTTTCATCATGATAAAAGAAGTGAAGGTTACTGTAATTGAAATGAGGGTTTTTTTTTGGCTGTGTAATAGCTATCACTTTTACTATTTTTCTCCTTTTTAAAGCTGTATTTCTCTTTCTGCTGAGATTTTTTATTGATTTCCATCTGCCATTCATTATCCATACTTCGGTCATACTTTGAAATCCTGCATTTTACCCCACACAGGACCTGAAGGCCAAACGGTTCCGCCTCCACGGTCCCTGTATTACTTTTCATTTTCAAGTTTTTTTGACTCTGGCAGTTTTCAGTTACTCGTGTCATGTGACTGAATTGAACTGCTGAATTGAAGAAAATTTTAGATAAAAATAATTTAAACCACTTAGCCATATTGAAGTTGCCAGCTTATTATGGTTGGTTTGTGTATATCCGTATATCTCAGACCACTTCGGTCACTTCATACGAGGTCTGCGGTTATGGAGGTGATACGGCCATTACAGAATGGCTGTCAAAGTCGCTCGGATCCCTATGCCTATCCATGTTTTTGTATGTAGAGTTTTGTTTCTCGCCACTTGACTAGTAGTCATGAATAGATTATCCAAAATCATTTCAATACTTTCTCCCTACCATTAACTCTTTAGTTGATTTTTTTGGTCCTTTGTTGAAAAACATAAACACAAACACACACAGACAAAAACCTCGTAACTCATAATCATGTTGTAAAGACCAACTCTCCTATCCAATAGCTCATTGGTGAGTATTGAATTTTACTTACTTGAACTAGAGAGCACAGTAAGCGTGTAAGCAAAAATACTCCAGTAAACTTCACAGTTTTATTTGAATTGGTGCCAAAAACACACTCTTCCCAGTTGTACAGTCAGCCGATGAATATTTATGTCATAAATAACAAAAAATGACAAAAACGTCTTTTTCACACAATGTTAAAGAAAGGGACAATGTAATGAGATAGTTAAAAGAAAATCCTGAGTTTTTCCGGTCGGCTCCAAAATTGAATGGGTTCTTCCCGGCCACATAAACCTACCGCCAAACAAATTTAGTAACTCTTCCTTTTACAGTCCTCTAATTATGAGGTATATGACCAGTAAAAATATATTAATAATAATGTACTATTGGGTAATTACCATTGGTAACAATTGGTAAACAATGCATCCGTCTGTATCTCTCCTCACCCGTCTCTCTCTCTTTCTCGCTCTCACTCTCTTTTTTTCAAACCCGACCGGTCATGGCAGTAGGCCGTCCACCCTAAGTCTTGGATCTGCTCGAGGTTTCTGCCCGTTAAAGGGCAGTTTTTTCGCCATTGTCGCCAAGTGCTTGCTCAAGGAGGAATTTGTTGGGTCCTGTAGATAATTATATAAAGAGTTTGGTCTAGACCTGCTCTTTCTGGAAAGCACCTTGAGACAACTGTTGTTGTGAATTGGCGCTATATAAATGAAGATTGATTGATTGATTGATTGAATGACCACGGATGAAAAGACTAGGTATTAAGCAGGAAAATACATTTTACATTAAAATATATTATTGGTTCATTACAATTGTTACTAAATAAGTAAATACAGAGAAATTACAGGTGAAAGACTAGATAACTTCCTGGTAAATATATGGAGGATTACAATATCGTGATTATAATTACTGGATCATTACTACACGAAAAAAAAATTGGAAATACGAAGAAACAACACCTGAAGTATGAGGTATTTACTCAGCAAATATACTTTATTATTCCGTGATTAACACTGGTAATAAGTAGCCCAAGATACAGGGAAACTACAGCTACAATACTAAGTCGATGTTTGGTAAATAGAGTTTATTACTGGGTAATTTTGATTGGTAATAAATAGGTTTATAGATACTACAGCAGAAATACTTAGTTTTGAGTAAGTGCATATAGTAAAGGATTGGGTAATTACCATTGGTAATGAGCAGGTATGTTCACGTCACTTCGCCCATCCAGGTCACTGCAACAAAACGCTGCCTGACCAGTGCTCGCAACATTAGCGGAGACCCCTCCCATCCCACCATGGACAGTTCTCGCTGTTGGCCTCTGCAAAGAGGTTCCGTAGTCTTCGGAGCAGAACAGCCAGGTTCAACAACATCTTCTTTCTGCAGGCCATAAGACTGTTGAATTCTAAATCATATCCATCAACCCTCCCTTACATATACATGGTCACCAATACACATTATTCAGGACTGCTCCATATGACTGTTTACAACACACATGTTCAATAATAGTATTTTATATATTTATTTTGTATAACTTTTTAAAAAAAAACCTATTTATTGAATTGAGTATACTTTAGGTACAACATGTGTTGCTGCCCTATTTTTGTGTTTTCTGAGCCAATGCTATGTAATTTGTTCTAATGAGCACCATATGGTGTAAATTTGAATGACAAATAAAGTCTGTCTGAGACTAACTCTAAGTACATACAGAGATATTGGAGCAGAAATACAAGGTATTACTAAAGGTAGTAATACAGTATTACTAAAACATTACAATTTACCCAGTTTTCTGAAAGTCTATGTAGTAGTTTCTGTGAAATCCTGCAAACAGACAAACCCAAACAGAGATGGAAACGTGTGCTTTGTTGTGAAGGGCCATCCTGGTGGCCTCTGGGCTACCTTGTTTTGGCCCAGAGGCCATCTGCTGTTTCACCCCTCCTCAGTGTTTTTCGATGAGCGATGAAGATTTTTGAGAAATGCGCCCTGTAATGTCACTTTGACCCACACTGCTGCTTCTGCTTCTTGAAGGAAAACTGGCGCTAAACACCACTAGACTTAATTGCATGGCAAATACGTGCTTTGGCGCAATGCCAATTTGGAGCATCTGTCAGTTTTTAAAGGGAAGCCTGGCAGTCTTTGCTTTTCCGATAGTCACATGAGATTGAACGAGGCCGATTTTATTAAAGCTACAGGAAGCTCAAAAATGGGATATAAACTTAATAGCTGTTTCCAGCCTTTATAATATATATTCATAGGAACAACAGCAGATGTGATGTGGCTGTGGCGTTGGGGCGTGGTTCATCTGTGTCCTGGTTAGCATGCAGCTGTAGCTGCCATGCTGGGACAATCGCAGCTCCAGGTAATTGGGTTGTCAGTAGTCTATTTATCTGCCTTGCAATGAAGCTGGCGTGCCTCCCTGCTGTGTCCTCAAGCGCTGACGGAACCTTCGCCGGACTGCCAAAACAGCGTCATGGCTCACCGTTGGCATTTATCCACAGTTTCTAGCAGATAGTGGACAGCAGTACTCTCCAGATGTGAGAGTATCTAATGTCTTTTACGAAACTAACCTTCTTGTCTTTCCATCTTAATCTGCCAGCAAACTGTGGAACATACGGACCATGTAAAGACCAATTTATCCAATATACCTCCAGATCTGTGAGATTAAAGACGACTGTGAGGAAAAGGAGTGAGTGTTCAAACGCTCAATAGCTTTAGTCCTACTGTAATTAATTCTGTGATTTTCTGCTTTTTTTTCTCTGCTCTGCTTTACAATAATTATTTTGATTTCATGGTGGCGTCTCCAGTCAGTCTTTATAGTAGTTATATATGTCCACGGATAAACAAACTGGTAGCCTTTTGCTAGTCGTATCCTTTCCAACTGCATGGAGCCCAGTGTCAGAATTTAATTAGCCAGACAACAATCTGAAACCTAACACATAATGAGCAGACATTTAACCACAAGACTTTCTACTTGATGTCTGCTTTGCGTCTGCATGGAAATGTTTGGTGGAACCTTGGCTTGCTAAATTAGCTGCTGACCAAACATCCAGCAGGAAAAGCTGTCCTGCTCGCATTATTTACAGTTTAGATAAATGAGCGAGCTAATTGGCTTATAGGCAGCAGCTATAAACGCCTGATTTTTTTGAATAATGGTAGCCTAAGGGAAAGATGCTTCTTTAGGGAGTAGCAGTACGTACAGGTAGTTTTTTGTTGACATCGAGGATGAGCTCCTACCCCCCATCCTCACACACCTGAACACCTGGTCTCCATCAAAGCTCATCAACCACAACCAGCTGCAGTCTAGAACGCAGGTTCTTCCCTCAAGACCTTGCTTAATCTTTCCATCGATAAGGGTGGTAGTTCTTTGCTTCAGCCAAAGTAGATATCAGTGCTTTTCTCCATGTTTTTTATGAGTTATCGGTTTTTTCTGCCATTCCGTTGACACCACGCTCAGCCTGCCCGCCATCTTCTCCCTCAAGCCATGATTCTCCTCTGGACCCGCCTCATTGCAGCTGTTCAAGGCACAGTGTGGTTTTTTGCATTGTAACCTTTAAAACAATTTATTGCCTCCTGTCAGCATCAATTTGTGGTTAACCATGTCAGTAATGTATGGGCAGTATGTGAAAATCCTTTAAATAGATAACCAAAAGCAGCGATGAGGTGCCAATAATCACTGTCATGATCACAAAAGTCTAAATAAAAACTAAAAAAGTTTTATACAACGTATGTTTTTTTTTCTCCACAAAATTACACCACCTTAAAACTCATATCTCTTACGGTTCAATAATGTACGCTATTATGTCTTAAATTTATTAAAACATATTATTTTATTTGAAATCAATCAAATACAACAACTATAAAAAAATCACCAATTTTCATCCCCATTTTATTGAAGAAAAACAGCCTATTACCCAAACTTGCACAAAGTAACTTTAAAGTTTACAAGTGTTTAGCATGCAAATTCTTAATCAAATATTATATGGAGAAAACAAAGAACAAAAGCTTACCTTGTTGTCAGCATGTCATCATTAAAAACAAGCATGGAATACTCATATCACGACCTATGGTCTGTTTTTCATATTTTAGGAAACTTCAGTGTGATTTTAAAACTCTATGATGTGAAAGCCAAAAACTGCGCCTCTTAATTGTAATTCTTGTTACTGTCATACCCGAGTACAAGTTCCATTCTCAAAGTTATATTTGACTAACATTTAAATAAATGTCTTATCCCCAAAAACTGAACAGGAACTTGACTTCAGTCATTTTTACATACCTGCCTTTTTTTAATATGTAAATCTTGCTTGTATGCACATTTCTTTTTCTTCCATGGGGTTCTGGAGGAGGTTATGAGCTTAGAATTGTGTCTCTGTCATTTACAGATGGTGCAGTTCTTTTGATGCAATCAGTCCTTCTTCAGCAAGCACCACAGCGGTCTGCAGCTGAGAGTGAAGCAGGTGGGGTAGAGTCAGAATCTCCAAATCTGAGGCATAGGTTCTCTGCTAGAAAGATCCCCCCTAGGCTGGGATGAGTTCGATGTTTTAGGATTTGTTCATGAGATGGACAGCCGGTTCGGTGCATCTTAAACAGTAATATGAGCGAAGTATCAGTGTCATGGTGAAAAGAGAGCTGAGCCTTAAGGCAAACCTCTTGAGTTACCAGTTGATCTACATTCCAACCCTCACCTCTGGTCAAGAGAGTATCCAGGGTATGGATCTTAACAGAAAGAATGTGATGGTGGATACAAGTAGCTAAAATGAACGTCCTTCATGGAGAGGTTGGGCTCAGCCTAAGAGATGAAGGTGAGGAGCTCAAACATCAGAGGGAACTGGGAACAGAGGCTCTGGGGCCGGTTGTGATGATTCAGTGATCTGACGAGGATAGACACTGAGTGTCTCCTTTTTTCTACCTGAAGGTTTTGAAGGCATATCCAACTAAGAGGAGACCCTGGCGTATACCAAGAACTCACTGGAAGGAGTGCAACTCTCACCAGGCGTGGGACATGCCTCAGGATACCCCAGCATGAGATGGAGAGAGTTGCCGGGGAGATGGACATCTGGAATACCCTGCTTTGCAAGCTGTAACTGATAATCAATCCTGCAATGTGGATAAGAAGACGAATGGATATATGGAAAAGTGTGAACATGGATTTCCATGCATGAATTCAGATTTACGTTTAAAAAACCTCGATGAGAAAATGTTGCCTACATTTATGGAAACTTTGACCGATGAGTACGGATATTTTGGAGACTTGACAACGCATTGTGAAGACTTGAAGCCAGATGGTATAAGGATTGGTCACACACATTCAATTTAGCTTAATATCGCAAGATCATTGCATTATTTGTACTTCTTTTGAGCAATAAAGTGACGTCTCCCTACTACATTCATACCTTCTAAGGCACGAGTCTACAGATAAAAACAGCTATGATAAGAACAATATAATATAAAAATAGCCAGAAATAAATGGAGAGTAGTTACAGTTCTCAATGGTTTTAAGAATGTTTTCTGAAAGTGTGGATATTTCACCTTATAGGGCTTTAGGGTTCATCTAGTTTTTTGTTTGTAACGTCTTTGGAATTACGACCATGATGACTGTGCCACACACACATTGCTTTGTCTCTTTACATTGTAAATCTTCACTATCTGCACATATGGATTACAATAATAAGAAATAAAGCCAGTGAAGGACCTCACACAGTCACTAAAATCCATATGGTCCCTCTAAATCCAAAATGATAATGCAGGTCAAGTTCTGCAGTACTAAACCTAAATAAATGAATAAATTGTGTTACCTGAAGATGAAGTCCTGACTGGCCATTTTGCAAGTGGAGTGTTTGCATCAAATTTCAGTGTGACATCCAGTATAGTAGCGAATACTGATATAAGTCTATAACTTCAACTGTGTTGTCATTGATAAAAGTAGTCAGCACAGCATCAGAGTCCCTGAAAGTGTCAATGAGCATATTTATTTGTCTTAGAGACACTGAGTTTTATGAGTCATCACACCATTTAATGAAATTATCAAAAGCAGACTGGGGCTCCCATCCTGCTTCTGCACTAGGCTGGCCAAAACTGAGTCATCAGTGAACTGCATTACAAACATCGACTCAAATCTGCTCTAACAGTCATTGTTGTAGAACTGAAGTAATGGTGACAAAACACTGCTTGGGTTCTGTAGAACACATCAGGACCTCTGAAAAGTGAAATTAACAGGGCTTATCTCTGACCTCATTGATAGGAAGTCATCCAGGAAACATACAGTGCAAAAGTCAATGTCAGTTATTTCATAAAATCTACAAGTTGAACTAGGCCTTCGCTATCGTGCCCAACAGCATGGCAAATCGCCCGAAAAACCTAATCCTTTCCTTTTTACAAGCAATTCCCCCCTTATTGAACTCCTCCAATTAAATGGGAAAAAACTCCCCCTAGTGAGTAAAATATGACATATTTGATCGAAAAAAAGATGACATATAAGATACCGGCCGTGGGTTTTCAACCTGGGCTTCCAGTCCCTTATACCTGCAATAAAGCTGCCCTCTAATAACTTAACCATAGCCAGCCCATATTCAAAGAGAAGGTAACATTTATTTAGTGGGTTAAAGGGATTAAAATGAGGTTCAACACCTATGAGGGACCAACACTAATTGCACAGAAACACACTGAAGTCACATATATCTCAAATAACTATCATTAATACATTTTTTCTCATACGACCACAAAGAAAGCAACAATACCATGTAAGTAAGTAAATTCCAACATTGTTTTCTCAAAGCGTCTAGTCAAGCTGCTGGCATAGACAGACGTGCCATCAGGCATACTGGCACAGATAGACCGCTGAATCTGGACCTCATTCCAGCAACAATCAACAGATATTAAGATACTTGAAAATGCAATTCACCAAATCTGTACCTCATCTGAAGACAAAGTCTGTCCTCTTCTTTTTGAAAATAATCGATTTAAAAATATGTTCGTAGATGACACCATTGTGTTTCAGATACTTTTCCCTTGGCACGGAGGTCCTATTTCTCCAATACTTTTTCATTTCCTCAAGCATTACACTGATGTAGGACGAGCCTACCTTAATAAACATGTCCAATCCTGCCTATCGTACCCTGGTATGTCAAAGATCACACCCAAAATGACAACTTCAAAATCTGACAAGGGTTAAAAAATATGAAAAGCAACAAAATCTTCCCGTGTATTTCAACAGGCAGCTTCGCTCTGAAAGTGGTAGTTCCTGAAAGTTGTTTCACCGAGAGACTGCAGTGGAGAAATGTGATTAGATAAAACAAAGCACGCTTACATGATCTCATTAGAAGCAGCAACGGAGAAAAGCAATGAAATGACATCAATAAATGAATGGAAAAAAACTATTTGAACACAAGTCACAAATTTAAATATTAATTAAATTATAATTTTTATATCCCCGAAAAGTGGGTATCTTATTCAATCGTCATCGCAGATTTTTTTATATTATAGCGATAACTCAACTGGATATTTTAATATCCTATTCCTATTCCTACCCATATGGATTTTAGTGAGATGAAGAAGTGTTTTTGGGGGAAGTTCGGTTGTACATTTCTGACATTAGGATAACATTTATCCTCAAAATTGTCCGGCCGTAATGTGTCAAACGTTGGTTTGATTTAGTCCAAAATTGGTACATATAAATGAATCGTGGAGAAAATGGAATCTAATTGTTCATATTTTACCCACTAGGGGGAGCATTTTATAAAAAATAAAATATACACACATATTTTATTTTTTATAATATGTTTATTGTACGTATATATACGTACAATAAACATATATATATATATATATATATATATATATACGTATATATATCATGGAGTAATTCGACCAATGGTTGAGAAATGATGGCCCCAAAAACTGAAAATGCTACAAATGTTCAAAGAACCGTTTTTTAGAAGTCGGCCATTGATGCAGTCAGTTGGGTTCATGGCTTTATGTCACATTTATCTGTTCAACAGTCCCAAGAAATCAATGTGAATCTGACTAACCTCTGAAAGGACCATATTCAGCCATCTCAAATTCAGCAAGTCCCTCACTTAAAGCACAAGTATCAAATATCAAACTGCTTTGCCGTTAAGGAACAATTATGGATGTTGGCGCCAAGCTGAATATGAGCTACTGTCATAACTATGTGGAATTTCTCAAGGCAAGTTAAATGGATTCAGTGGACTAGATAAGTTCAATGTGTGGGCTGTAATTATATGCCCAAACAATAAGAGTTGTATGCCAGTCAGAATAAACATAGAAGCATACACCTGCACCTGCCCCTGGCGTTTCACTAGTCCGTTCTACAATAGCTGAACAGCCTGACCATAGTCAATCATTTCCAAAAACTGTCTCTAAGTGTTCTCTACTTGGATAAATGCCAACCAAAAAAAAATCATAATATGTGCTCTCTAACCTCCAACACTCTTTAAGTATTAAGAAAGATATTTGCCATTTTAGATAGTGATTCACATTCTACCCACAGGAAAGTATTATCTCTCACTTATCTTGTCACAGAGTGTGATTTCGTTTTCCCAAATTGTTCACAGATTTTGTATCCCATGTGTGTTCTACAAATATTCCTTTCACATGTACACACTGCACTCACGGCCGTACAATATGCCATTACACAATGCCTTTTCTTGATAACTATCTTACATTAAAGTTGGGAATGTTATGGAATTGTCATCGCTGGCACCTACTCTCGTGCGAATCGAGCATAACTGGCCTTTTTGCATGTGGAGTTATGGTTTGCATCAAAGTTCAGTGTGTCCTCCAGGATGGTACCAAATTATGAGAATGGCCTTAGACGTCCACTGTGTTGTCTTTGAATAAAAAAAGGCAGGATGGGAGAGAACCTGCAAAAGTAACTGCAAAAGTCAATAACATATTTCTTTCCTAGAGACAATGAGTTGTATGGAGTCATCACACCATTTAGTTAAATGATCAAATACAGACTGTGGTTCCCAACCTGGTTATGCAGGAGGCTGGTGAACACTGAGTCATCAGTGTTAATGCAATAACCAAAAACCAACCAAGCTCACATTACTCTTTAATGACCTCGGAAGGTACCACCCTATAAACTGGCCAAAACAAATTGATGTAACTTAGTCCAGTCAACTTGCATTGGGATTTTGTTTGTGCTCCCTTTTTCCTTCCTTTTATTTTCTTTTATATTTTGGGTTAAAGCACCACAATATACTGGGAATGTTCGTCCACTCCATAGTCTTAGTAGTCATATTTTACTGTACTTGGTCAGATATCACTCACTAGGTGAAGTTTATTGCAATGTTGAGTATTTCCAGCACAAGCAGCAGCTTTATCTCCAATAGTTTTCGAACCATCATTTCTCAAAAGTTTGTCCTATTTAGTCCAAAATTGATGGATATGAATCAATTTCAGGAGATCCATCCTGTATATATCATATCTTACTCCAATAGTTCATATTTCATTCATGATGGGAAGCTTTTTTCCTAAAAATAATGTTTTACGCACTTCACTTTCTCAACCGTTTGATTTAGTAATATCTACCTCATATGAGCCGCATCAAGGAGATTTAGTTTGTATTGTTCATATTTAGTCACTAGCGTTTTTTTGTGTGTGAAGAAACTCTTCTTTATTAGTATTTTTATTATTGGTACATCCCAATTATATATGTCCGAATGTGTCCAAATTGGCTGAAATACATATTTTTTATATATATATTTTTTCACTATAGTGGGTCATATTTTCATATTTTCCTTTTTATCTCGGCCATTCTTCCCCTTAAGTCCAACTGTGTCTAAATTTATCAAAAAATGAATTTACACTAGGAAATCTGTCCTGTTTTATTACTGAGCTCGGGAAAAAAAGATAAAAACTGTATTTACCTTTGTTTTTGACTTTCTTTGTGATCTTAAAGAGCATATTGCTGACTTCATAGAAATAGTTATGTTAAGTCAATATGGACTGAGATTATTAATGAGACACATACTGCATAACTTGAGGAGCTCGATCAGATTAACCACTTGTACGATGCAGTGGATTGGGGACTTTTGGGGATACACCCTTGCTGTCGAGGACAACAGCGGAATTGGCCTTCGTTTATAGATTGACTTATTTTTCGGTATTACATGTGAATGATGCTACAACGGGCCGCCTGATTATGAAAAATGAATATAACGCAAATGTTTTCGGAACAACTTTAATTGCGTTTTAAGTTGTTTAGTTTTGATAAAGAAAGGAAAAGTTGGATCCCTGTGTCCTGAAAAGAGGACATCTAGGAGCTTTTCTCATTAGCTTCAACATTTACTACTCGTAGATAGTTGTGTGTGAGAGAGAGAGACAGCTGCAGCTTTCTTCTCCTTCCCTGGCAGCTATTGATTAAGTCTGGAGCTGAGAAGCAAGATATCACACAGAAACCAATATCACTTTGGATTATGTCATATCTCTCTCACTATAGCTTTTCGCTCCACTACACCTCTACTCTGGATTCCCTTCACTCAAGTGGACAGATCTTAAGTTGGAAAGAAACTCGCACACCTCCCTCGACATCAAACTCCTCCAGTGAATCAGTACAATCATATTCAGACTCTGCTGCTTTTAAAGAAGGAAACTTGTCAGACTTCAAGGACTTTTGGAAAATCTAAGGTAAATTTAACTTGGGTAAAATGTTGATGGCTCTGGAGCACATACAACTAGCTCTGGAATTTTGACTCACGCCGGCCCACATTAAGCTTATTTTACTGGTGTGAGTCCAGGAGGAAGCATTTAGGATTTTGGTTTTAGGGATGGGGAACTAATAGACTCATGTAGAAAACTTCTCGTCATAAAACGGAAGTAACAGCCAGCCAGGGGCAAAAATACAACTTCAGTGTAAGGGGGGCACAAATAAAAAACACTCTTCACAAAGCCCTCTCGAATATCGGTTCTATATTGCCATGACAACATCAACAAATTGCTCCTTTAAAAAACATCCCTTTAAGTTTCTTGCCAAAAACTACACTTAACAAGATTGCGTTTGAAAACTTCTTGATGACGTTACAATTCTTCTTCGCCCGAAACTGTCATTGAACGCTTCGCATGTAAATAGTATACATTTGTCTTATTTGATTTGTAGTTCACACTTTAGGATATCAGAGTCGCTAATCACTTTTAATAAAATAAAATAACATGGTCTGAAATGTCGAGGGACAAAACATGAGCTCACAGATTAGCGGAAACTTTAACCCTCTGTGTCCCACACTCTGATGCCTTTTCCTTGTTACACAAAAATCATCCTGTAAGCATCTTATTCCTTTGTTATGAAGATTTGATCGTATTGTCTGTGGTATTACATACTTGGCGCGGACTGAAATAAAAATCAACATAGGTGGGTTCGAACCTCGTACACCCATCTGCTGAGCCACCAGTACACGGATTTTTTTTACACTTTAAATAGAAGTGAATAAGCGACTTTTACTGGTTATAGGCGTGAATATAAGCAAAAATTGTTGCCTGCTTCTTCTTTGGGAGCCCTATGATAAACTGTTGACTTGAGCAGGAGTGTAAATTTAAAATTGATCTAAATGTATCCATCATGTTGTGCTGACTTTTAAATGTGGGAGGCATATAGAATCTCAACTCTGATACAGCGTCGCACACATTTCTCGCCTAGGTCGAATTTTTTTCCACAAAGGCAACGTTTCCATGTGTTTGCACCCATTTTACATGTATCCATGGATTTGCATTGACTTTGAACGTCATCACGCAGCACAAAAAATTTGCTTTGAGTTGCATAGTGAGCTCCTCATGAGGCTTTAGAGAGCTGAGTCTGAGTTCGAGGCAAGAGGGGGAGCTGTAAGTGGCTCGCCAGTAGAGGACATCGGCTATCTGAAGAGCAAGGAAACACGTTAAGCTCAGGGAAGACACACTAAGTAAATACACCATAGATGGGCCCTGAATTAATAGAATGTTACAGTCAGAACTAGGACTGAAGAGCGGAGATTAAATACAAAAGGAGCTTGATTAGTGGAGGAGTATCAGCTATGTCTGCTGCAATCTTTGCTGCCAGGATCAACCACGCCCGGGTGCATACCAGAACAATAAGAGCCAGACACAAACAGAGACAATGAGAGGAAAGCAGAGAGAAAGAAGAAGATGGAGCCAATATCCTTTTATAAATCATGACAGTAACTGAAGCTACCAGTAAAACAATTAAAGAAAAACTAGGCTTATGCTGTCATCCCCAACAGAAAGGGTATATCATCGAAAAGCCCCCAATGCCCCGCATTACAAATTAAAATTGTGTCCGAAAAAGAATGCTTTCATGAAAAATCTCCCCCCAGTGATTCAAATATGGTCTGCTATAGTAAAATACGATAAGGTAGATCTCCTTGAGTCGATTCATATTCACCAAATTCAAAACAACGGTTAGGAAGTTGTGTCTGAAATATGTTTTCTGTAAAAAGCTCCCCCTAGTGTTAAAATACGAACTAACGGAGGAAAACATGAGGTATACAATATAAACCTCCTTAATTCATCTGCACTAACTTTGACCTAAATTGGACCAAAGTTTGATAAACATTTTTTTTTCCAGCTCCAAACATTTTTGGAGCTAAAGCTCCCCCTAGTGTAACGACCTTTCCCAAAATCAATCCAGTTCTTCCTGACGATATGGTCTAAATTTCAAAATGATCCATGGAATAGATTTTGAGATATCGGATTAACACTAAAGGAATCTATGGACGTAGCAGTCGCGATGATGATTCCATAATATCCCGAACTTTTCAGTGAGATAGTAAAACTTTCAAGAGCTCAATTTAACTCAAATTGTTAAATACAACTCCAAACCAGTCCGGAAGTTCACCAGAGGATGTAGTTAGACTCAATTTTGGGTAACAGAGGGAAATCTTTCGGACTTTCATCCCATTACTTTGAAAAAATAAAAAATAGATATGATATAGTCCACTATATTTAGCTCCATTGACTTCATCGGCAGAGGCTCATACACAGGTAGCCAATGTTAGCCATTGGTTTCATTACTCCTCCGGTACCACCACACAGTGTGACAACAGCTTCATAACAGTATTAGTCGCTCCCGTTGTGCTAAAGAGCTTATCGTTAGTCCCCCCACAGTGCCCTCAGAGGACAAACCAGTGTTTCATACCATGACACTAAAGGAATCAATCAACTCGGTGGAGTGGATGTATTCAAATTCTCGACCCAGGCAAGCAAAAGGGAAATGACATAACCCATATTTATGTTTACTTTGGTCATGCAGCAGCAATTCTCAAACGATTGGCTTCTTTCTGCTGCACCCACAGCCCAGTTGTGTATGAAATAGAAAGAATCCATTAGCAAAGTTATTACAATTCATCCCGAACAGGACACGGATGTCCCCAGGAGGTCTTTAAATCTAACAGAAAGTGCTGTTTACTTATGTCCCAATATCATAGGACATCATTGATTTCTCCTTCTCATATTTTTTTCCAGCACATTCTGTGTCCTATTTTATCTGATGTACATATCTCATAACCTGGCTGTCTGCAGGAGGCGTCTCGTAGGGTCATAAAACAGACTCAACAGGCCACAAACAGGCCCCCCAGGATATCATTTAACCATGTGACCAATATATGGCAGGACGGTTCACGGCCCCTCAATCTTAAAAGTAACCTAGCACTTCCAGACGTGGTTTAAAATTCACAGTATTGTGTGAATTCATGTGAAAACAACTGAGAAACTCATGGAACCACATGTAATTAGGGTGCTGTCAATGCATTTTTCGTCCACCTATACATATAGGTGGATGAAGGTGTGAAGGTATTATATTCTACTCTTAAAGCTCATATTTTACTCACTAGGGGGGGGCTTTTTTAATGAAAAGCAGTTGTTATGACATTGACTTTGAGTTCAAACAGGCAAATTGCTTTACAAGGCAGGAGATTGGCGTCTTTTTTGGGGATATGCCCTTGCTGTCGGGAACGAGAGGGGCCTAGTTTCAAATTAATGGTGAGTATTTTTTTGGACATCTTTTTGTGGACCTTGTTGTGAGCTGTTCTTTTATTCAGTCACCACAGTGGTTCTCAATAGGTGAAGAAATAACAAATAGATTCACCTTCCAATTCAACATAATGAGAAACCTCCAACGTGAGGGGTCCTACCAACATCCTAATTACATGCCTGAACCAACATCAACTGGGTCATTTCTACACAACGGTGCATCAGCTATACTCTGAGCCCCTTCAAGATGTCTGAAGTCCTCAGCGTGTCTCTGAAGCTAAGCCCAGTGACTCCACAAAGGATAGACGTGGGTTTGGACTGTTATAATAGGTTATACAATTATAATATGCTTTGTCAAAACTGAGGATTGATTATCAACTAGAACGTTAAACACAATAAGGGAGTGCGTACCTTTTTTTAGTTACAACAGTTACCATCTGAATAAAAGCAGCCCTCGTGTAACTCAAAATGTCGAATAAATTTAAAAAATATTAATGGATGACTGTTTTTATCCGGATCTACTTCAAAATCATAATAGTTTGTCCTTTGCCACTAGCCCAGCAAGAACAGGACTTTAAAGAGTAAGAACATAAAATGCTCGTCAAATTCTCTGTAGACCAGAACGTCTTATTTCTCAGAGCTGCATGTGGCCAAGACTTTGTCCACTATCTGAGACCATGTCTTTCAAAGAACACAACTTCATGGACTGTGTCCTTCAAAGGATATGCCTATGGAAACCACATCCTTTGAGAATACAGCTCCTGAATTGAGATGCAGCTCTCATTTCAGGCAAGCCCAAGGATACTTTAAAGTTGCCGGATGGAAACCGAGTATACACTAATGTTAGAACCTAGTGGAATATATATTTGACTTGCTGTAACAACACCAACACATTAAAGATATCCCTTTTCCTAATCTTGTAACTCAAAACATAACATTTGGTTGAGAATTTTTACTCACAACTCTAACACTAAAAGTCTAAAATTCTAGATTTTGTCGTCAAGGTCAGGTTAGAGGGTTTTTTAGAGGTTTCAACTGATTGAGGCCAGAAGCTATGGCCTCAACACCTTGTGTAATGCTTGCAAAACTGACTTTAAAGTGTGGCAAATCAAATAGATACAGCTTCAAGGACTAGGCACCCAAACTCCCATAATATGCCTGCATTATGGGAAGGACCTCACACCTCTTACCAGTCAATGAACATTCCAATGCCATTCAGTCACAGCTGACGCCATGGGAACCTCCCTTCTGAAACAGTTCTTTAGTGGGGTGGCCCTCAGTGACAACCCTCATGGATTCAGACAGGACTAAATAAATGTCAATACAAGGAGCATCAAGATTTGACATCTTCAGAACAGTAAAGACTCCCTGAGGGACCAGATTATGGGACTCAAAAAAAAATGGCACAATTTTGATTTGATCAAGCACCTCTCAAAATATGGAAACAAATTTATGATATTTATGATATAATTCATATCATAAATATCATATATTATGTTAAATATCTTATTGTTATCTTATGTTATGGTTAGCGGTAACTTTATGTATTTTCCAAATGTAAGTTTTTTGCAGAAAGACTATTACTATTCACACTCTGGTCATATTTTATTATTATCATTATTGGTAGTCCCAATTCAAATATCAGCTGGTTGCATCAGCTGACCACATATATCTAAATACCGCTTATGTCTTTTTAAAAGAACTCTTCCTGTTCCTCTTGTGATTCAAGCGTCATTCATCAGTGTCAGCAGGGTCACCGGCCACGACCACCGGTTTCCAAGACACCAATTGGGTATATATTTAGCCGCAGATCCTTTATCACAATATCTTTGAGGAGTCAGAGTACCAAAGACTTTCTGACTGACGAATCAGTTTGGCTGTAATACAGACATCAAGATCTTTGCTGCATCCTCATTCATCTCCTGACTGAACTAAGGAACCCCTTCATTTGAATTGGATGTCTTTGCTTTTGGTTTCAGAATATTTTGGGTGATGATTGCTATGGCTAAACAAATGGGCTGTGAAATAATGACTATATGTTGTTCATTGTGCCGAAATGAAAACGTATTTGGTTAGTCTGCTTTTCTTGGATGTAAATAGAAAATTTTGGCCATAAAAAGGGCAGCAGAACAGAAGGCCCGGTAATTTCTCTTGTGAAGTGTCCCTTTCTAACTTTCAGTACCTGCCCTTCTGAAAGTCTCTGTACATCTGTGCTTTTCAGACCCTTTGCATCACAGGATCGGCACTTGACAAATTCTACTTCAAAATTCCTGTCACTAAAATAGAAACTGCGGAGCCAGCAGCCGATTCCATCTAATGTGTAGTTGGTTATGGTCAATTTAAGAATATTGATTTCACCTCTGATTATGCACACATTATAATGATATGGAACAATATATTGAAGAAAGAACAGTTGAAAAACTATGGCCTGACAATTTTGCAGAGAAAACTCCCCATATCCCCGTATCAGTAATATTACCTGAACCTTTCCTAAAATACTCCAGTTCTTCCTCTCACCAATGACTATGTGGGTTTAAAATTTGAAAATGACCCATGATATAGTTTTTGAGTTATCGCGGTAACAAAAAGGTTCTGCGGTGGCGGCGATGATGTTTCAATAATAGCCCCGACTTTTTAGGCAAATAATAATAATAATAATAATATCAAAAACCATATGTTCTGAGAAAATGAAGGTCAGCTGGGGTGAATAGTCAGCTCACTATGTAGTGTGTCTTTCAAATTGTTACCAGGCTGCCAGAAATGGATTTAATAGTGGATCGTTCTCATTATCCCCGCCAGGAACTTCAAAGACAGCCAAAGATAGGAGGACTCAGAGTCCTCAAATGTAAGAGGAGCTGCATTAAGGTGATGTACCGTCCCTTGGAAATTGCAGGAAAATTTCATCTTAAAATATCCCGCTGTGAGGTAGGTGACCTGTTTGTACCCTCAAAAGATTTTCTCAGATCCAGACTCAAAAGATGAAGACTTTTAACCAGGTCTTCCTGAGAGATATGTAAGTTATTCTGTCAGGAGAGGGTTGAGCAGTTTCAGCTGTTTTTATTTTCTTTCCGGGAGTGAACTAAATACCGTCTAAAAATCCACATTGTCCCAATTGTTACTATGACTTTACCTGGTTCTTAACCAGCAGTAGATCTCCTCTCTGTTTTCAGCAAAGGAGGTTTATTCCTTTAATAAGATTTCCTTGAATATTAAAATGAAGCTATGTTAATAATATAGGATACCTTCCCTCTGCTCAAAAATGGCAATAATTAAGTCCCTGGAGTGGTTCCTGTTGAATGTGTGTGTGTGTGTGTGTGTGTGTGTGTGCATAATGTAAGCACACGTTTAATAAAGTAATACCACTCGTTAACTGCAGTATTTTTTCAAAGCGCGTTTTGCAAAGAGCTCTTCATCTTCTTTAAATCCTAATTCAACCATGACTGTCTATCAACAGAGATGCATTCCCTGATGGGGACAGTGCATACACCGAGCTAATTTTATGAACAAGTCACTTGCGGCAGCACCTGCAATTACTGGGAATCAATTATATGCCTGCACTGACACTGCAATGAGGCAGAGTTTTAAGCTAATTACTGTCTCAGTAGCGGAACGTTTTCAGCAGTCGTAAATGGAGCATTACCTTTTTAACCACAAATGTGCAGGCTGTGCTCGCGATGCAAGATACGACAGCAAAGGCAAATTTGTGGCGGCTAGATTCAAGGTCTAAATTAAATGTGGGGGAGCTTCTGCAACCCAATTCCAAAATGAGGATAAAAATGGCCACAATTACTTCATATTCTTTAATTGGCGTTGGGCAGAAATGAATATGGCACACATGGTGATGATCTGTGGGCTTGATTACACAGAAGGTCACAAAGAGAGCAGAATTTTACAACCAATGTGCCTTTTGTTGCGTGACAGATGGATTGTTGTGATAAGCTGTGAATTTGGCTAAAGAGATGATTTTTTTTTTTTTTTAAAAAGGACTAGGGTAAATCTTACCGTTTAAAATTCTTCCCAGTGCTGTGTTTCCGAATTTTACAAGCTTCAAACCATGGTAATCAGTCTGGCATATTTAGAAAAGCCACAAACATATGGCACAAGAGGACAGCGTCTTCCATGATTGCTAGATTGTAAGATATTATATTTTCCAGAATTCGTTTCTGTGTATGATGTTATTCATGATCTGAATTATAAAACTTAACGTTTGTGTTGGGGAGGTGTTTGCGGTGATGGACGAATTCAGATCTTCTCTTGAGTCAGAATTCCAATACCAAACTGCAACAATAGTATTATCATCCAAAAGCACATAAAGTATAATTCTAAAAGTTTACAGTGTGCAATTAAATGGTTCTCCTCAATATGTTACTCTGATATTTGGATTAATATCGCTATTGTACTCATTTGTTAATAAATATGTTTGTGTTAGTGCTACTTATGTTTTAAAGTTGAAATAATTCAACCAATCCTGAGTGTTTTAAACTACAAGATCATCGTAGCCTGTTTATAGCATTTTCTTTTTACATTGAGATGCACATATCTCTAAAGAGTAAACTTTTCATTAGCTTGTTTTCACCTTTGTGACATTTTCTAAATAATCTAATATGGTATTTGGATTAATTAACTTAACCTTTAATGCCCAGCCCCACTATCTGGTAAAGCCCATTTTCAATTGATTATTAATGAAAAAGGTGTGCCACTTGACTGAACATCTTTATAATATGACCCAGTGGTAGCATGTATATGCTCAAGAGAGACACCAAAGGTCAAAGGGGCCAGCGAGGAGAATTTATTATCCCTGGCTATTGAGAAAGTCCTTTTCGCTTAGTAGGATTTTTGTTGGCATATTAAAGCATGTGAGGATTTACATGCTTGTATATCCCTGAGAAGACCCAATTTCCCTGCGTTGCACATGTAATCCCCATGGTTCAACTCTAATTAGGTATTATTCCGACAGTATTTTCTGTAAAAAATCGCTCCTAAGTGAGTAAAAACGCCATATGAAACGCCATAGACATATTCATACATATATTCATGATATATCTCCTCAAGTTTATTCATATGCACCAAATTTTGACTAAATCTGACCAACAGTTGAGAAATGATGGCGGAAAATACGAAATTAAGCTCCCACGAGTGTGGGTCGCAATAGAAAGTTTAAAGTCACCAATGCATTTAAAGGCAGTTTGAAACACAAATGTTTGTTCTGTGACCGTAATGAATGGTGAATAGGGTCTAGTCCCCGCAACGCCGGACAGGATATGCTGTAATGGATAATGAATTAGTGAACCCTAACCCTTAAATGACGACAACGCAGTATCGATGATGCTCCCGATGCCAAATTAATTTAATAGTGCACTATCTATAATGTAGAGATTTAATGTGACTCAAAACTTGGTTTCAATTCCAAATTCCTTTGCTGTAACATAAAAGCATTTCCACAAGGGAAAAGGGGTATTTAAACACGCGGCAGGTTTGATCAGTTTGTAAACACACTATTCTCCCTCCCTGAACATCGAACACAGATACTGAGGGTAAGATCATCGCTTGATCTCATTACAGGTTGTCAGTATTTGACAAACCAAGGAAGCATAAACAATAACCGTCCTGACCGGAGCAAATTATCTAAGCTGAAGGGAGACAATGACTTTTGATCTGAGAGAAATGTTTGTGACATTTCTGAGGTGAAATGCTATAAGGATTAAGAACCAGGACAACCCGACACTTTAACAGACTTGCTTTAATAGACTTGGCAGAGACCCCCACCACCCCTAAACGAAGACATGTGCTGACACTAGGACAGATTGAGGTTTAACAACAATTCATCTACTGAATAACTGTGGGAACTAAGGATGTGACAGAGTGGTTATCATAAATGTTATGTCACTATACCGTATTGAGCGGCACCACACCATCAGATGAATTTAAAGATTCATGTCATTTTACTTTTTTCTTGTGTGTTTCTCTACATCGGAGGGATTTAGCTTTTATTGAAAAATATACAAAAATACAAAGATGTGGGTATCATATCAAACATACCTCTACCAGGGTCCAACGGTAACCTTAAATTGAATGATGATGATGATGATTATTATTTAACAATTTAATGAAAATTCCTGTCGTTGTTTGTGCATAACAGACAAAGAAAATATTGAAAGTCACATGAACGATGTTGCTGCGTTAAAAGAGTTCCACTTTGTCTTGCACATGTAACCCGCCATGCAAGTTTCATGAAAATCTCTGTTATGGGCTGAAAGACAGATGAACCAACAAACAAATGGTGAAAAATGGCCTCCATGGTGAAGGTAATTATCCCCAACTCTTAACTTCCCCTGAGCTTTGACAGGCACTTTTAGCTCATTGTTTTGGTCCGGCTATATTCAGTTGTATTATTAGCATAGTTTCCAGCTACAGGCTACTATTTTCAACATAAAAGCTGGGATACACCTGATGCATGTCACCTTCCAGCACCGGGTGACAAACAGCGTTAAGAACAAGCTGGTGAACACGGAGAAGCTTCTAGATGCAGGTATTTTCTTCAGAGTTGGTTTTAAGCCAAAACCTAGCTAAAAGGAGAATAAATGCCCTTTCTGCACGCAATCCAAAATATTACTACGCTAGATGTGAAAACAAGCCGCAGCTTTTCAACACAAGGAAAATAACTTAATAGCGTAACAAACAGAATTGTGATATTTTTATATTTTCTATTATATATGTAGCTATCAGATTTTTTTTTTTCTCTTATAGAAACTGGTCTGCATTGCTCTGACAGTAGTGGACATCCTCTGCTTTTAACAATGGTATGACAGGAATTCCTGGTCCACCCCGAAAGACTCCAGTGTAGTGATGCAAAGCAGGAGGAATCTGGACCCTTGTGAGATTGGAATTATTAACAGCCTCTTTGAAGTATCTCGACTCTTTCCACAGCCAAGAGTATGAGTGCTCAATTTACAACAGGAGGCTCAAAATGTAGAAAATGTGATTTTGCAAATCTCTGAATAGGGATATAGCTTGGGTAGTAAGAATAATAAAATCCATTACTCTACACATCTTCACCTGATTTTTTTCCCCTGTAAGTTTTAACAGGTTTTGCTGGTTTGAGAATGCATGAATATCAGATAGTTAGCACTTTAAATGTAAAGTGAAACATTTGTTGATTGCATGTGCAGTGTTACTGAAAATTAGGATTTAGCATCATAATGTCCTGCTGATACATTAATATTCCCTGAGACACTAGAGATTTTACTGGGGTTAATGCAGGTCGAGCTCAAGGGACCTGTGGAGGGTTCAATCAATGAATGTTAGTGAATCAAAAAGAAAGGAGATTTGAATTGACAATCAGCATAAAACTGTGTTCTTCAGCAGAATAACCAAAGTAATGCTCAAATACATTGACTATTTATACTGATTGTAGACCTTGCTGATTACACATTTATGCCAGCCGGACTTTATCATAATCCTCATCCAACATCTCATTAAAAATGTCTGTACATCAGAAACAGCTTAGGCCAAAGGGCTCACTGAGGAGAAGTGATTAACCATTGTTAAAGTGAAAGGGTTGTTATGAGAAGGATTTTTTGGGCATATTAAAGCATGTGAGGTCTTACTAAACAGAATTATGTAATTTCATAAAACCAAAAATGTACAGGGTCAAATAGTTCCAAAAACATGATTCACCAAAAGGTTGAGCTAGTCTAATGAAAATACAAAATACAAATTTATATCAAGAAATAATGTTATTTTTCTGTTTTCTTATATTTAAAAACATGATTGACCAACAAATTCGTCATTTTTTGGTAAGTTTTTCTGAGATCTAAAATGAATAAATACACCAAAGAAATAGAATATGCAAATAAATAATTTTTTCCATTCTTTGTTTTTTCCTTATTGATTACATTAAAAGGCTACTGTTTTGAAAATCAAATAATGTTGGTCTTTCTATCTCTAACTACCCCACCCTTCATCTATTTCCGTAGCAACAGTGCTCCCCAGATGAATTTATATATAAATATATTTATATAAATTTCGTAAAATAATACATGGAATTGAATTCACCCATAACTAAACTAGACTTAACCAAGTGTTTATCCCCCAAAAGTCCTCAATCCACTGGGTGCTTTCCCAATGATTGAATCCCTCAAATTAAATACAAAGTTACGTCCACAGTATTTTCTTTTTTTTTCGTGAAAAGCTCCCCCAGGGAGTAAAATATGTATATATATATATTATAATAAAACACATATGCAAGATATTTATTGAATTTAATTCATATGCACCTAATTTGGACTAAATGCTCCCAATGGTTGCGTAATTGTGTCGAAAAAATGTTTGCAGGAAAAGCAAAGTCAATGCAGTACTTCCTCGCACTAAGTTTGATTGGGTTACATAATTTGAAAATGACCCATTAAATATTTTTGGAGTTATGGCTGGAAAACAGCGTTTTTCATAAAAAACGGAAACTCCCTCTATGAGTAAATAATATATAAACTACTAGATCAAAATCTGATAATTGCAAGATAGATCTCTTTAAGTTTATCCATATGCACCAAATTTGGACTAAATAGAACGAATGGTTAGGAAGTTATATCCCAAAAACTGTTTGGATACTGTTTTTCATATAAAGCTCCCCCTACTGAATAAAATAAATTATTAGAGTAGATCACAAGTAAACAAGTTAGATCTACATGAGTCAAGACATATGTACCAGGTTTGGACTAAATCAGACCAACGACTATCAGAAAGGTTCAACTGAACTTTCCCAAAAACACTGCAGTTCTTCTTTGCATAAGGTCTAGGTGGGTCTAAAATTTGAAAATTATCCACAATATTGTTTTTGAGTTATCGCGCTAACACGAAGGATCTGCGGCGGCGGATTCCAGGTATCATTTCAGATTTTTTGATTTGTGTGTATGTAAATATAACTCGGAGCATTCAGGCAGACTTTCCTTAGATGCTGCTGTGCTGACTGAAAACAGTAATTAGCTTTGAAATAGTTTTCTTATGTGTCTTTGAGGATGTTCAAAAAGGTCATTAGATGTTTGACTGCAATTTCCATAGCAGGGATGTTAACAGCGGTATAATGCTACAGGACAGTAACGCTTATCCGCCCAACCCGAGTATAGCAGGACATTATCTACTGTAACTCCGATTCACCTAAATTGTGATGTAGTCAAATTGCCTTCATTAAACACAGTGTGAGTAAATATCCCAAAAAGATGTGTTTGAGTCTAAGGCACACAGCTCCCCGACCAGCTAGCTGTTAACCGGATATTATGTAACCCCTCTTTAAGACCCTTTACAAAACAATTTAACATCTGTCCATTCACAGATATATATAAAGTGGTGGCAGAAGCTGTCACGCTAGGTGCCATCACATATCAACGGAACATACAATCAGCAGCAGTTTGAGGTTAATGGACACTTCGACATACAGACCGAAGTGGACGGGGATCAAATCACGGACCTTCTGATGAGTGGACAACCCCCCTACCACCTGGGCCACAGTCATACCCAATCACACTTTCCAGCCTCTTGCTCCAGTTTGCTCACTTCATGTGGACGGTTGGTCAACAACCTCGTCTATAACAGTCTGTTCACATGTGTGGGGACTTGGCGCATGCTCTCAGTTGGCTCTGATGCACCAATAGTGCTCTCTGCCCATATGGCCTAAAACTTTAAGCTCAAGCCCAAACTTTTTGGAGCAATTAAAGCCACTTTTAATTACCTTTATGCCAATGTAGCGGATTAGGAGGTCTGTTCCTTTTTAAACCTCTCTGCTCATGGAATATTTTAGGTGCTGCACTCGCTTACCCCTTTTCCACCAAAAATGACCTGGTGCTAGTTCAGTGCTGGTGCTAGTGCCAGTTCTTAGTTGGGTCAACTTGCGCTTTTCTGCGCTATTCCATTGGCAAGGAGCCAAGTCAGAGCCATGCCATTACGTCCCCGTATAACATAATCAGTTCTTGGCTCTAGACCAGCAAAAATTTGGTGCTTGTCTGGCAGCCGTTTTGAGAGCCAGGCGCTGGTGCTTGGGATGTCGAAAAAGCAAAGGACTAGTGCTAAGCCAGGCTCTGGCTCCGAATTGGCCCTGGAACCAGCTCGGTGGAAAAGGGGTATCTGTGGTTGTGGTTTCTATAGCAGTGATTCCCAAAGAGGGGGCAAAGAAGATGCTGCAGGTGGCCCACCAGATATCATGTAAATGACCATAAAACACTTATTAAACATTTACATTGTAGTAAGTGTTCAGAAATAATAATAAGAAACAACACTACAAGATTTGATATTGTCCTTCATACATTTGAATCTTCATATAGCGCTATTGCATATTATTTGCTTTTTATTTGAATTTATTTCTATATTGTTAGACATTTTGCTTATTTTCTGGTGTTTAATGCATACTGAGCTACTTTATTTCGTGAATTTTGTTTTTGTTATTTCACAACAATGAAACCACCAAGATATGTAAGGGTTGGCCATTCAGACTTCAAATGATATTTTCTTTCTCTTTAATTTCCGATATCAGGTTTCATTAAGAGGAATTTTATGAGTGTTAATTATCCAGTGTCAAACACCGACACAATTACTTAATTGCATTGCTTAGTATCTGATAAGTGGATGAGTCGTTCATTTTCACTGCATAATCATTGACCCACATTCACTTTTGGAATGAGAATATGTACTTTTGTTTCGTTATCCTCCGTTTATCCGGGTCCGGATCGCGGGGGCAGCAGTTTCAGCAGGGAAGCCCAGACTTTCCTCTCGCCGGCCACATCCACCAACTCCTCTGGGAGGATTCCGAGGCGTTCCCATGCCAGCCGAAAGATATAATCTCTCCAGCGTGTCCTTGGTCTGCACCGGGGTCTCCTCCCAGATGGACATGCCCGAAACACCTCCCCAGGGAGGCGTCCTGGGGGCATCCTAACCAGATGCCCGAACCACCTCAACTGACTCCTCTCGATGCGGAGTAGCAGCGGCTCTACCTTGAGCCTCTCCAGGATGTCTGAGCTCCTCATCCTATCTCTAAGGCTCAACCCAGCCACCCTGCGGAGAAAAGTAATTGCAGCCGCTTGTATACGCGATCTCATTCTTTGGGTCATGACCCACTGTTTATGACCCACAGTTCATGACCATAGGTGAGGGTTGGAACGTAGATGGACCGGTAAATCAAGAGCTTTGCCTTTTCAGCTCAGCTCTCTCTTCACCACAATGGATCGATATAGTGTCCAAATGACTGCAGACGCCGCCCTCATCCGTGTTTCTATCTCATGTTCTCCCGTTTCCCCTCACTCGTGAATAAGACCCCGTGATTCTTGAAGTCCTCCTTTCAGGGCAAAAACTCCTCCCCGAGGAGGAGGTAGAGTGAGCACTCTACCTTTTTCCTGTTGAGAACCATAACCACAGACTTAGAGGTGCTGATTCTTATCTCGGCTGCTTAATACTCGGGGGGTATTAACCGTCCCAGTGCGAGCTGGACGTCAGTGTTCAAATGTGCCAATAGGACCACATCATCCGCAAAAAGCAGAGACGGGATCCTAAGGCTGCCGAACCCAACACCATCCGCCACATGACTCCGCCTAAAAATTCTGTCCACAAGAACAAAGAACAGAATCGGTGATTAAGGGCAGCCCCGGCGGAGTCCAACAGCAACTGGAAACGAGTCTGACTTACTGCTGGCAGTGCGAACCAGACTCTGACTCTGACATTACAGAGATTTGACGGCCCATAGCAGTGAACCTTCCACTCCACACGACTCACTGAGTACCAAGGTGACCAATACATTTCGATCCAGAAGCCTTTTCAGATGTTTTTCCCGTAGCCACATTTTTCTTCTTCACACTCCGTACCAAAAATAACACTCTTGCAAAAAGGATTTAGTGAATTATCAAATTCCATGGTGTGAACGACTACTAAATGTCTTCAACTATCTTTTTCCGACTCACCAAAATCACCATATATATTTACTGTTTTCTTTGGCTATTTTTCTATGGTTATTCTTATTTTTCCCCACAGAAGTCTGTCTGTGGACACAGTACTTGTTTAATGCTACATCTACAACACCACCAGTATGCTGTGGGTTTCATTATTCCCATCTAGATCACACACTATAAATCAAACAATAGTAACCAGTTGATGATTGGTTCCATCCACTCTAAATATGTGCCTGCTATCACAAGATCAAGTGGTGAAAAAAAACCCAATCAATTTAGCATTTAAATAAATGTTTAATATCTCCTACCATCTTAGAGCAACCTGAACTCACTTAGCATGGGTTCTCACCAGATACCTTGAACTATTTCACAGACCACCAGTTCACTCATCGTTCCTATGATTTTGTTTGAATCTTGTGTTATTCTTAAGCTTAATCCTAACAAGTTTTATATAGGGAATTAAAAGCATTGAAAGGTACAGTCCATTTAACCCCTCCTCTTTTGATTTCAATGCATCCAACTTTTGTCCTCAGCAGGCATGATTCAAGAACCTTCATGACATCAATAATTCCTTGCTAGTTGCCCCTCATTAACTAGTGTGGAGGCTCCAGCAGTATTTACAATGTACCCTGTTGGATGCACATCTTAAAAAGTCTACTTGAGACCCCTAATAGCACTGTGATAGTTTATTTTTTTGTGATGAACTCTGGAGTCTCTTGGAGCTTCCACCTCTCTCTTCTTTCTGTAAGTCTTACTTCCCCAGAAGGGAAGGGGTTGTTTAATGCTGCCAATTACTAACACTCACACTCGCAAGGTTAGTGGGCCAAGCTAGCCCACACTGTCTGAATTTTCTCCACAGCATTAGACCAGCCTTCAGCCTTATGACCAGACACTCTCTCCGCCTGTCACTCCGTAGGTCTGTTTCTTGCAGTAAGCCCCCCCTGCTCCCTTGTCCTGTCTTTCCCTCTATTTTTTGTTTTTGAAACTTTCCTGTGTATCTTATCATATTCTTATTTAGGTTGATGTCTCTCTCTTTCTCATTGCCTAAATTATTCCGGTACAGAGGATTCATTTGAATGCACCAGAGCATTGTTGTAATGGAATATATCCAGGACCTGTGCTGAGTTTCTGCACATGTGCAATTTTGTGTCTTTATGTCTGTCTGCCTTGATCTTTGTTGGTCTTTGTGCATGCTGCCGGTGTGCGTGCATTCGAGAGGATCTGACACATTGCAGAAATAGCAACTTTCTTTTCCCTCTGTGCATGTGATACAGTAATACAGGCCATATGCTTCCCCTCAGTGATAAAATCAAATAGAATCTCCTCTCAGTGAAACACATTCAAAAAACGACAGTTGTGATTGACAAGTGCTGTTGGCGCTGCATGCAAAAACAGACACATAATACCACATTTCTGATTTATCTTTCACAGTGAGTCAAACAGCGTTGGCCACGAGTTAGATCTCGGCTTGGCTTGCATTAAGCATTCAAGCATTTGTACAGTTGTGAGGGCTAAAGAGGTAAAGGGGACCAGCTCTGCGTAAGAGCCATGTCATAGGGGATTTGTAGCTGTGGCCCTGCTCTCCCTCTGTGGAGTGGAGCCTTTGTTTCCTGTTTCCTGCTGGACAAGATATGACCTTGTTGAGGGGAAATTAGGAGCCTTGCCCTGATGGTTATGAAACAATATTGCCACTATGTGAATACACACAGGGGTTTACACAGATACACAGTGCATTATCAGAAAAAATCCCAACCGAGCCGGTTTGAAAGTGTGTGGGTGTGAAGTGAAATTGAGAGTGATAAATGTTTCATGCTGTGCTGAAAGAATGGTGAGATAATATCTCAGGACTTACATAACCACTAGTGCGTGCGCTTGTGTGTGTGTGTGTCTTCGTTTGTGCTGGAACGTGGGGGTCTTATTAACATGAATTAGGGTTAAACACCAATTGACCAAAATGTGCACGAATCAATCATAATATTATTACCACTGATGCGTGAGCTGAATGACATTGATTATAAAAAATTGTGAAAGGAACTCTGACCAGAGCCAAATTATGATGTCTAGACAACTGGGTCTGAGCATCTACAAGATTGCAGGTCATGTTCGGTGATCCTGGTTTGCAGTAGTTAGTATCTACCAAAGGATGAACAACTGTTGAACCAGCGACAGGTTTATGGGCATCAAAGATTCACTGATGTGTGTGAGCAGCAAAAGCTAGTCCGTGTCTCCCGGCCCCACAGAAGCGCTATTGCAGATCCAACTGCTGAAAAAAATAATGCTGGTTCTCATTGAAAGGAGTCAGAACACCCAGCGTATCACAACTCGTTAGGTACAGGGCTGTGCTGCCACAGACCACTCAGAGTGACCAGGCTGACCATTGTCCACTGACAATGTACCTACAATGAGCACTTTATGGACCATGGAACAATGTAATCAGGTGGCCTGGTTTGACAAATCATATTTGTTTTTACATCATGGTGTTCATCACTTACCTAAGGAAGAGGCAGCACCAGGATCCAATAAGGGAAGACAGCGCGCTGGGAAGAAGCAGTGTGGTGCTGTGGACAATGTTCTACTGGGAGATCATGGATCATGCCATTCACATGTCCCTTCATGGACATTCTAACAGCAGAAGTTTGAGGATAAGAACAACAAGTTATAGTTGTTTGCCTGAGTTGACCTGAGTTCCATATATGTCGGTCCAAATGGGAATCTGTGGGATGTGCGGGATAAATGTGTCCAAACCATGGACACAACCTTAACCCTCATGTTGTGTTCCAGTCAAATTTGACAGATTTAAAAGTGTTATCTCTGAAAAATGACGTTAATTTGATCAGACTGACCTAAGATACCATGACTTTGTCCACAAAGAGGATTTCAATACCCAAAATAAATTGTATTAATTTGCATACAATTTTGTGTGTTTTATTGAACTTTTGTACAATCTTGGTGTTCCCGGTCAAAAATTGACCGATCATTAAAAATGAATGGGGGAGACTACAATTAGTATAAAAAACTGGGCTCAGGTACATTCTGATTTGTCATATGAACAGACACACACACACCACGCACACACACACACACACAAACGAATGCACGCGCGCGCACGCACACACACAAACACACCTTGGGTTCCCTGGCAACCACTACGGGAACCTTTGCTCCCGAGGGAACAACACCTATTGGCAGTTCTCACAGACAGTTGCAAACTTAGTTTCAATAATATTGAACTTTTCTCGTAGCTTTTGCATAAAATGTTTTTTTGCTCACAGTTCATTGTGTGGCAGCACCATGGCAGATTGATATACCATAAGTGAAGCTCTTGATTATATATTTGATCACCACACTGATGAGGAGGAGAGAGGCCAGGAAACTGAGAGAGAGGATGGAGTAGAGGAGGAAGTGTCAGAAGCTGAAGACGACACGGAATATAATGCAGACCAAGAAATAACGGATGAGGAGGAATCCAGAATGCAACTTATCCTGGTGTTTATCCCCACCTGAGAATCAAGGTAAGCTTTCAGCTGAAAAATCATCAGGATGACCCCAGGATCTACAAAATATGCTGTATCCCGGAATGATGACATCAAATCCTGCTTTGAACTGTTCCTGACTGAGTCCATCAAAACCCTCCACCCCAACTTGGAGGGGAAACGGATTTACAGAGACATTTGGAAGGAGGTAACCCAGACATACATCAAAGCATACATGGGTATCTTGATTTTGACAGTTTTTGTTTTCTGTTATCAGGTAAAAACAAATCTGACAGACTGATGAACATTGTAATGTTATTGTTCTTGTTAGTTGTTCTTTAACGAGACATTGATCTTGGAATATTGTGAATTGTCAAGTGTAGTTTTGGGATAATTTCCTTTGTACACAAATAAAATCTTCCAGGTCACTTTTGACCGGGAACACAACAGGTGTTACTTTATAATAATAATAATAATAATAATAATAATAATAATAATAACAATACATTTAAATTAATGCACTTTACATTTGGATCAAATCTCAAAGTCCTACAAGGTAAAAGCAGATAAAAACATCAATAAAAAATGTAATAATAACTATATAAAAACATGACCAAAAAGCAGCAATGTTAATTCAAAGTTATAGGTTCTGCTAAAAAGGACAGTTTTAAGTCCTTTTTTAAATGTGTCAGTCGTCTGTGGAGCCCTCAGATGGTCAGGGAGGGCATTCCACAGACGAGGGGCAGCAGAAAAGAAGGCCCGATCACCCATGGAACTTAGTCTGGGGAAGGAGGAGGCGGAATGAGTGGGTAGAACGGAGTGATCGTGTTGAGGTCAGTGGGGTGAGCAGTTCTTTTAGGTAGGGGGGGTGTGTTACCATGGATGCACTGGTGTGTGAGGAGAGAGATCTTATAATCAATCCTTTTGGAGATAGGAAGCCAGTGAAGGGAATGAAGAACAGGGGTGATGTGTTCGTGTTTACGCACTCTCATCAGGATCCTTGCAGCACTGTTTTGAACATACTGAAGTCTTTGAAGACTTTTATCAGGGATCCCGATGAGAAGTGCGTTACAGTAATCCAGTCGGGAGGAGACAAACGCGTGGACCAGCTTTTCAGCATCACTCAAGGTGTGTGAAGAACGGAGTTTGGAAATATTTCTGAGATGGTAAAAGGAGATCTTGCAGATGTGTTTGATGTGGGATTCAAAAGTGAGTTGAGGGTCGAATGTTACGCCGAGATTGGTGACTGATGAAGAGAGGGGAATGTCGTCACCAGAGAAGGTAATACGGGTTATGGAGGAAGACTGGGTCTGATGTGGGGTGCCAATTAGAATTGCTTCGGTTTTGGAACTGTTCAACTGGAGAAAGTTGTTTTTCATCTACACCTTTATCTCCTCCAGACAAGTGCGGAGAGTTGACAGGGGAGATGATGATGACAATGAGGATGGAGAGGCTGCGGAGGAACGAAGGAAATGTGTCAGTTTTTATGTAGATTTGTGTGTCATCAGCGTAGCAATGGAATGAGAGTCCATATCGGCTGATGACACGGCCAAGGGGGAGCATGTTTAGTATGAAGAGAATGGGGCCAAGGACTGATCCCTGGGGGACCCCACAGGTGACGGTGTGTGTCCTGGACGTTGAACTTCCAAGGGAAATGTATTCTATTCTGTCGGTGAAGTAGGATTGAAACCAGTTTAGGGCGGTGGCAGTCCAATGGTGTGATGTAGGCGGTGTAGGAGTATTCCATGGTCAACAGTGTCGAAAGCAGCAGGAGAATCAGGAGGGAAGGTGAACCAGCATCTGCTGCCATCCGTAGGTCATTTGTGACTCTAAGCAGAGCTGTTTCTGTGCTGTGGGTGGAGCGGAAACTAGACTGAAAGGTTTCAAAGAGGTTTTTGTATTTTAGGTGGTCCTGGAGGTGGGCAGCAACTACTTTTTCCAGTACTTTGGAGAGGAATGGGAGTTTGGAAATGGGCCTGTAATTAGCAAAAAGTTCTGGATCGAGAGTAGGTTTTTTCAGGAGTGGTCTGATTATGGCGGCTTTAGGGCAGATGGAACAAAGCCGGCCTGGAGGGATTGATTTATTACAGCAGTGATCAGGGAGGAGACAAGCGCGATGATGATGTTAGGAAGAGATGTTAGTTTTCACTAGGGTTGTAGGACAGAGAGACCTGACCACACTGACCCTGCTACTCAGGGAGTTTTTGTAGAAATCCACTGAGTCATTGGCTGATACAAAGTTTGCAGAAAGAAGATGCTGGAGGTCGACTTTCATTTGTTTCTGGGTTGATGTTTTTCAAATTCCTGAAGTAGATTTGACGTTTGGGCTTGGTGTGGGGGGACAAAAGTGACAATTCCATGGAGACTGCCTTGTGGTCTCGATGGAATTGTACACAAGATCGTACACAAGAAGATTGCTGAGAGGAGCAGAGTCAGTGATGACAGGATCCAGAGTGTGCCCCATGGTGTGGGTGGGGACATCGATAAATTGCCTGAGATTAAAACAATCCAGTAGTTTGAGAAATTCGGATGCAAAACGACATGCAGGGGAGTTGACATGAATGTTCATATCTCCAAGTACTATAATATTGGCAGAGGATGTGCAAATTGTCGACAAAAGGTTGTACATCTCAGAGATGAAGGCTGGGTTTGGTTAGGGTGGTCGGTAGATTAGAAGTATGGTCATGGTGAAAGGGGGCTTGCAATTAAATGCCAGGCATTCAAAAGAAGAGATCTCTGACAACGGCAGTGGAGACAAGTCCAAATCACTGCCGTAGATGACAGACAGACCACCGCCACGACCAGTGATGCGGGCTTTCTGGAGGTAACTGTAACCGGCGGGACAGGTCTCATTCAGGACAGAACAATCATCTGGTTGTTGCCAGGTTTCTGTAAGGCACATAACGTCCAGACTTTTCTCCAGGATGTGGTCATGTATGAGGCATGATTTGTTTATGAGAGATTGTGTATTAATGTGAATATATAAAAATTTTAAATGGTTTCAAAACAAATGTCTTTGGTAACTTTGTCCTAAAGTAGTCTTTGATGAACAGTATACTATGTTTTATCTGATTATTTCTTATAGTCAAATAATCCAGAAATTATGCTTTTTAGAACTCAAAATTCAAGATGTATAAGCTCAGATCAATGAGGTATACAGGCCATAAATAACAAATGGAAGTTCAAAACTTGTAATGTTCATAAGAACTTAAGTTGATAAAAAAAAAAAACTAACACAACAAGTAGTAATAATATATGTATTATTACAGTTTTTAAATTGAGTCTTCATGGAACGGTCATATTTGACCGGGAACACAAAATAGTTTAACATGAAATGAACACAACATGAGGGCTAAAGTTCTTGAAGTATCTGCTGCTGATGTTTTGATGGAGTCCGAGTTTTTTGGCAACTAAAGGGGGACGGAAACAACATTAGACAGTTGGTTGTACATTAATGGCTGATCAGTATGTGATAGACAACCCCCTTTAAAGACAGACGTGCAAGAAAGTTGGTGTTTGAGGGGTGTGCCACGAGAGTGGTTAACAATGCAAGACTGTTTTAGAGTGTTAATTTAGGTAATTTCAAGTGACTGATTATATTGGGGAAGCTGGAAGATGGAATTAGCTTTAAGTACAATATTGACAAGTTAATCTGAAAATCTGGTAGCAAACAGTTTTTCTTATTTCCTGAACCAGCAGCCACTGAGAAAAAATTTAATTAATTTGGGGTTGTATATCTGGCACCTGAAAATGCTCGTAGCTAACTTTATCTGACATTTGGTGCTGTTCAGGCAGTACAGAGTGAGGTTTCAGAGCTTGTTCACTGCTTTCACCACAGCGGATAGAAACTAAACAGATGAGAGCAGTGAAAGTGAACCACAAGAGTGAAGCTTTGGGCAATAAAACTGAAACAATCATCTGAAAAGTACAAACTGCTCTTTGGAACTAAAGGAAAGATCTGAATTGGGTGATAATTCTCATACATCGCACAATACACACAGTTAACACATCGTTAATGTACAATATGAATAAATGCAATTATATATAAGCCTCATTATGTAAGTTGGCTTTGCTAAAAGGTTTAAATACCAATCATTATTGCACATGCACAGGCCCAGAATTTCAAAACAGATGAATTCATAAAAAAAGGAAGTCACCTTGAAAATGAAGATAATGACCTCAGATAAAGATCACAAATCCAAATCTCATGGAACCATCCTAACAAACAGGCAAGAGGTGATTTCAAGCTGTAAATAAAGAGGGTTTTTCTGTAGAAAACTGTCTGTACCCAATTCTCTCACTTCTTTCATTTGTCTCTCTCTTACCAATGTTAATCTTTACCCGAACAGACAAAAGCACAATCACGCACGCACATACACACACACACATATATACAAGCACTAACGCTCACATAGAGAGAGAGAGAGAGAGAGAGAGAGGGAGAGAGAGAGAGAGAGAGAGAGAGAGAACTGACTTTAAACAGAAGAATAGGATACATTTAACTCAGCTAGTGGTTAAGCGGAGTGGTGAATTTGCTGCACCATGGGATTGGTTACAACATCTGTGCCAAATTTATTAATCAGAAAACCTCAGTGAAAAAAAAAGGAAGCTTTCCAGTTTTTGTTGTCGCTTCTTTGTTATAAAATAATACTTGCAATATTCAACTATAGTTAGTAGTTAGTTGTAGAATGTGTGCAGATATTATGTATTTTCCTGTGCGGTGAAAAAGTATTGGACCACCTTATGATTTACTTTCTGTGAATTTACCTCTCCACTCTGTTGGATCTCACAATTAAACTGAAGATTTTAATAGAAAATTAAAAGAAATTCATAATTCAATAAACATTTTAATCAAGACTACATATATTTGAATATTTTTTTCCTATATGTTTATTGATGTCTTTCCTTGCTTCTCTCCGCGGCTTCTTCCAGAGAAATATCTCTGCTGGGACTAGCAACTTACAGTCTGAATGCATTTGCCATTTAGGGCGTGTTCTTTGACATGCCAGGACATGCTAAGTACGCATGGTCGTGTTCATAAGGTAGGCTCGTACTGCATCAGTGTTACGTATGAGGGAGCTTCTTCATTCATATCCTCTGCTCCTGCTGAGCGCTCATTTTCAGCAACGTAAAACTTATTTTGGAAAAAGGACTGGACAGCCTGTCAGCACTGACCTCAAAGCCCATGGAAAAGGAACTAATAATGGAATTGAAATGCACCGGTGTCATCTACGGCCGTATTTCTGAGGTATTCTTTAAGGCTTTATTTTCAGATGAGGAACAGCTTGGTGAGTATAATTTTTAAGTAACTCAAATATCTATTAATTATTGCTTGCTGTAAATGGTAGCTGGTGTTCTAGTATGAATGAACTCCAGAATCAGTGGTCTGGTAGTGCCAGTGTGTCGTTGGTCACATCTTGCTTATGCCAGGTGTCTGTTAAGAAAAAAAATAAAGAAGACATTCCCCTCTCTTCATCAGTCACCAATTTCGGCGTAAGATTCGACCCTCAACTCACTTTTGAATCCCACATCACACACTACTGCAAGATCTCCTTTCACCATCTGAGAAGTATTTCCAAACTCTGTTCTTCACTCACCTTGAGTGATGCTGAAAAGCTGGTCCACGCGTTTGTCTCCTCCAGACTGGATTACTGTAACGCACTTCTCATCGGGATCCCTGATAAAAGTCTTCAAAGGCTTCAGTATGTTCAAAACAGTGCTGCAAGGATCCTGATGAGAGTTCGTAAACACGAACACATCACCCCCGTTCTTCATTCCCTTCATTGGCTTCCCATCTCCACCAGGATTGATTATAAGATCTCTCTCCTCACTCACCAGTGCATTCATGGTAACGCACCCCCCTACCTAAAAGAACTACTCACCCCACTGACCTCAACACGATCCCTCCGTTCTAC